>JAOBYG010522164.1:0-27099 GCA_025403545.1 Epizoanthus stellaris | reverse complement strand
CCCCCACCGGGGTACCCAGTATTCAGTAACAACATTTTCATTTATTGGAGCACAAATTATTTCTCGGCTTTAGGAACCCAACTTTCACGGGTGGAGTAATTAAGGCTACACGTGACCCGCTACTCCAGGAGCTAAATCGAATATGGTGCTTTTGTTAGCCTGCCCGTAGACGCTAATCTTCCTTTGCAGCGAGAAAAATCGAGGAATTGTCTCGCTGCGAAGGAAGATTAGTGTCTGCGGGCAGGCTATGCTTTTGTATATTTGGCAATCTAAAAGAGGTAATCTAGCACCAAATGTACTGGCTGTTGCATACCACCTAAACAAAAAGATCGGGGTTTTGGTCTCTGTTCCAAAATCTTGACATCTTCCCTTAGTCGGTTGTTCGATAATAATAATAATAATAATAATAATAATAAACGTTATTACTAACTCCCAATGGGCTTTTCAGTTAATAATTACAATATTAAAATAACAACTATCAAATATATCAACTATTACGGCGATCTAGTCTGATCTCGAAACTTCAGCTCAGACTAACTGCAGTGTATATCAAGAGGTTGCCCGCCTCTTATTGATTTCTTTCCCGGATGATCAGAATGAAGGTGTAACGTTAGGCATTAAACTCGTGTGTCTATCTTCTATGTATTTGATCCCGGGTTCTATACTTGCAATATTTAAACACACACAAACACACACGCACACACACACGTACTACATACACACATATAAACAGGGAAGCATGTACAAATACACACACGTGCACGCACACAACCCAAGCACACACACACACACAAACAAACAAACACGAACACACGCCGACATACATACATACATACATACACACAGACATACATACATACATACATACATACATATATACATATCTCTCTGGTTTATTGGTACTCTGTAAATTACATAGCATTAGCATTGTACTGAACGCATTCTGCTTGCCCAACACAGGTATATGATCCAATTTGAGCGCTAACCGATGCATATCTTGCGATAGCCTTAGCAACTGATGATTTGAATCCTAAAACCTTTAGGCTATTTACACATCGTTTATGGACAAATCCAAACGATCCTACATATACTCTAACCCGTTTTATTGGTGGAAGCTGGTGAAAATCTTGAATGAACAGTTCTTTGTGAATGGAATCTTTCAAAGAACGAAGCGAAATGGCGTTGGATGGAGGGAAGCATTCCTAAAATACATTTGTCGAGTGCTAAAGTCATTTCCAATTGAACCTGGATACGGCACAGAACAATTTGTCAAAGGAGGCGATGCTAGAAATAATTAAAAGGAAGTTACGATGGATAAAGTCCGAAATACAACCAAATTTCAGTCGCCGATGCAAGCAAACGAAAGGCGTACAGGATGTCACAAAAGAGAAACTGACAGATCTATGGAATACAAATACAATACATACATGCATACATACATACATACACACACACACATACTTACATACATACATACATACACACACACACATACACACATACTTACATACATACGTACATACATACATTTATACCGAGTACATGTAGAGAGAAGCAAACAATCTAGAATTATACACAGTTTAATATAGTGACAGTTTTGAATATCAATTACAATGTAGTATAATAATTCTGTAGAGGCAGAGGTAGTTACGCTGCTTTTTTGTTCCGATATCCTCATGACACCTTCTTAAGAAGAAGTAAAAACTGTGAAGAATGTTGTTATTTTCTACGAATCAAAAATTCGCCATATAGTCCCCCAGATCTTGCGAGAGAAAATTTAATTATTTAATGTGTTCTGCAGATAATAATTCGTCTAACTGTATATAGGAGTGAGTACTGTTTTCGACGAAACAAACCCAAGTTGGTGTCTATAACGTCAGAATTGGGTGTATATACTAGATACAGTTTATAGGTAACGCCTCGCGTTACATGCAGGAATGTGAAAACGAAGGCAACTTTTAGAGATTCCGGTTCAACTGGTAACAGAGATGTTGTGGAGTTGCGATAGACCGACAAAATAAAAACAAATTGTACTCGCACTGTGAAAGTAAGAGACGGAAAACAAAGCAATGCTGCAATAGCAATAACAACAACAGCGACAGCAGTTTCTACATGAAAACACAAATATGTTTAAGCAAGACAGATCCAGTTTTAATTTAGCATCGAGTTACAAAATGTTCTATTCTTACTTGCCATTGTCGAAAGAAAATGAGATGTGTATAGACAACAAGCAAGGCAACAGGTCTTAATAATCTTTAATATTTACAATGTAGGAAGTCAGTCAAACTATATGATTCAGCGAAAGAACTCAATAACTATAGACTTAAGACCAGGTCAGAACTGTCCACGCCTGAAGAGTGATGGCTGAATGTAAGTCAGAATAGTACTGAAATGAAAACATTTAGAGCATTTTACAATTTCTTCAGTTCTGTACAGTTTTAACAAAGATGTTAAAATGCATTAGGAGAAACTGCTAGATCATTAGTACTATGTCCATAGTCAGATAACCTAGTTACCGTACATGAAATAGTTTCCTCGAAAAATTATAAAGTGTCAAAGCAATTTGATCAATGGTTGTGTCAACATATTATCAGGTATTGGAATAAGTCATACATTGGACTTAACAGTAAATGAAGAAGACGTCTCTTATGAATTCTATTCTCTGTTTTAGTTTCCAAAAATAATATGATAAGTTATAGGTAAATATTTATTTGCTGTCTTGGTGGGCAAGTCATGGAACGGAATCAAGCAATTTTGCTATCCATAACCGAAACGCTCCTTTTTGTATGGCAATTTGGAACCAAAATTTACGCGATTGTAAAATGTTTTCCTACTGCATATTCCACGTGCGACTGAAGCGTTTTCAAGCTGAAGCGATCGAAAATCTATAGATCCATGCACGCCTTTAGCATAGCAGATAAGTATAAATACATAACTAAGTTTACCGGAAATAAAACTAAATGGACAGCTACAACAATGTGAAGTTTTGCCTATTTTTTAAAGTTGTGTCTTTCCAGACATTTCCTTTAGTATTTTCTAGAACATCAAAAAGGTGGCCGGCAATTAGATTTATATACCTGAATGGAATACGATAAATTTATTATACATTTTGTTCTAAATTTGTAACACTTCCGCCGAGAAAGTAAGAAAAGGCTCGGCCTTCAACATTTCAGAACCTGCTGTTGTATATATTTGTATATATAGATATTTTTCGGCATAGAACCTCTCCTTCGGAGACCTAAAATATTGAATACATACGACTTGGCCTAGTTAGAGAGCTATACTGCCTAATAACAACAATATTTCAAGTGCCTAAAAATATTTTATACTTTGCAACATAATTCACAGCATAACAACTTTAAATCATTATAAATATTTTTAATATGAAGCTATAATAGCTCAGTTTATGCATTTAATGTAGCTCATTTCAAGAACCGGCATGACAAAAAACGTGACGGGGTTTGTGATTGATGCTTGAGGAACAATCTTCTCAAATGCGACAAAGACGAAGACGAAATCGCCCCGGGCGCTCGTGTTGACCTTTCATGTATTTTACTCCCAAAAGTAAATATCAACAGCCGGTCGAAAATCATTTGATGTTATCACAAGCGTCCCCGATCCATTAAAAACTCATTGAAGTTAGTCACCTTCGGGCAAAATCCATAAACCACAATTCGGATATAGCTATGAACGTAAAAATTTGCGCCAGCCAAAATAACGGCCCGTTTTGCGGTGCCGCATCCTGCATCATACGTTTAATCCTTATCGAACCGAGGAGCATTTTCTGTGGAAACCAAGGCAACTAACAAACTTTTTAATTTTTTTAAAACTGTACAAACAAGGATTGAAATTAATATATAGTTCAACACCTTCATGGACCCCAAGGTGTCATGGCAGATGTAGAATATGGCAGGCGCATAAAATGTAGTACGTATACTGATGGAAACTGAAAAACAACGTTCGGAATAAAGACAAAATAGCAAACGTAACTGAAGTATTGCAAATGATCTTTAAACATTCAATAGGGGCACTCTTGCTGGTAAATATTCTACATCATAATATTTATATGTTTTAGACATAAAGCATCATTCGTTTTCCAAAGTATTTTTAAAGCCTATTCTTTCCTAAACATTTTCCTGATCATTTATTCTTTGTACTACAGCGATGACAACAAAACTTTCTGGTCAACGCTGCAAAGGGGGTATTTTTTCTTTCGGCTAGAGAGACATACACTCTTCATCTAGCCTATCTTATTTGTTTAACTTCAATCAAAGTACAACATCTCTATTTAGAGTCTGTTTCTCTGACTAGGTCTCTCCATTCTTGACGATGGCCTGATTTCTGTGCTGAGCTTGTAAATTGTTCTCATGACATTTCAGGAGTTCCGTGAGGTATGCTTGAAACGCATTGAGCGCCGCGTTCATAGCCGGCGACCCGAAGCCGTGAGTCACCAGCCCGAAATGGTTCAAGCTTCGTAGGGTGCTTTCAGGCAAGGTGCTGTTTGGAAGTCTGGTCTTCGGATATGGGTCTTGAGCGAGAATATCTTGTAGTTCTTTGGTAATTTGCCTGTAAATTAGCAAAAACAAAGTTTATCATTAGGCACGAGATAAGAACTGTCTATTGCAGCGGAGAAGAGACTGGATGCTATCCAGCATCACTTTCATAATTTCTATAGGTAAATTCGTGCATAACACGGGATTGATCAAAACTCCTTTTTTTCTTATTCTAAATTGGTTTCAATCTTAAATCATAAAGAAGTATTTTTGCCTCTCACGAAGAATTCGGACGGAATTTTAAAATATTATTCTAAAAGTGTATTCTACAAGAGCCCAAGCCTTAGCCTTATTTGAATGGTCACACTTTGCGCTCTGGTCCATGTGTTGAGAACTTATGCCATTTCACTCAATTTCAGTCGAAAGCCTCAAAGGGACTCAGGTGGTTACTGCAGGAAATTATGAATACATAATAGAAATGACCAGAGTCAGAACTCAGATGAACAACACTATCAACACTCTTCGCGTAGATGTTTTCAAAACAACGAAAAACAACAATTACTTGTTTTTACAATTCACGCCCTGTGATTTCTGATATAGTTTCTTTATATACAGCTTTCACACACAAAAAACTACAGTAACAAAAATAGCCTTTTTTTAGTTCTGGTACATAGTATTTTAAAAATACCCTGCTGTTCTGAAAAGTTCTATTTGTGGTAATTTTCCAGACCTACGGATTGTGATCATATGAACACTTCAACGAATTTCTGCAAATTGTTCTCTAGCTTGTCATGTTTTATTTAATACGAATTGCGTGTAAAGTTCATTTGAAATATTTGAGCATCGTCACGAATTTTACAGGTACAAAATTCAAAAGACATACGTTTTTCGACATGTGCTAATCATTTGAAGTTAGTAATTCAACGGTGATTTTGTCTGTTCGTTGAGTCACTTATAGCTAATAGATTTTAGAAAACTCTGCACATTATTAGCTATGCCTATGTAGTCAATGTTCGGATATACAGTATGTTCATATTCTGTAACCTGGGAATAATTCTTTCAAGGTGCCGCAGAGGTCAGACTTTGCGTTGTGCCAAGAATGTAAAAAAATTCCACGTGAGCTTCCAATTCCTTCAAACATAATTTATCCACTCTGGAAATCTGATTAGACATCTCTTAAATAATTTTGCAAATTGGTGAAACTAGATGAGAAGAAGATAAGGAAAACTTTGCTGGGAGTGTCCTATAAAAAGTATCTGATAGAACAGACGCGGTTCTTCTTTTGGACTGCACGCGTGCGTAACTTTAGAACAATAATCCCCTTTCATGCAAAAAGATCGAAAAGCCCTCCCTCGCCAACCAAGAAAATCTCCATAACGTCGTCTTAGATTGTAACAGTTTCGTTAACGTTTATACATCCAATAGGTGGGGGTTTCACTTACTTGGCAGCTAAAAGAGCATTCTTCCTGGATGGTTGTTCTGCTGGGTCGGGGTGCTGCCTGGCTTGATATTCCGCGAGCTGACTGGCCGGAAACTCGGACTCACAAACGTAATCATAGTCAGCTGCAAGGTGCGCGGCCTCACCTGAACAAGTCACGGAAAAAACTTACAGTTAGTAATCTTACAACTCCATCCCTCACATTCAACCTCAGAGTGAAACCATTCAAATATTCATCACTCAGGATAGATCAAAATAAAGTTATTTAACCGCTGTAATCTCGTGCGTACTTTGAAAAAAATAACCAAAATTTGACCTTAGTTTAGTCATCCTCCTAATCGAACACATGTGACAAGGGTTGCGAACTGCGAAAACTCTGAAAGAGACCTTATAGCTTACAAAGGTCGCATGATAACCGCCGAATGCAAACAGCATATTTGCCTCTACATTTATACCACAGTGGCAAATTGCGTAGAAACACTATTTTCGGAGCTGCAAGAACACCCAGGTGAAAATTATCACTTTCAATGAAATGAAAAACTGAAAGAGAGAATCCCATTTTCCCTGCATACATGCCACTACTACATGTTTCCTATGGTTTAGTTTTGTTAATATCTTATGGCGTTAACTTTTATAGTTATCTTTTTTTCTCTCTGAATAGCGATTCAAAAGCCGTTCAAACGCACCGTTTTATTATTAAAGACAGAAGACCCGACACAGCTAAAACGAGCGCCATGCCCCTTCGACATTGCTAACGATACGTTGGCAAAACCCAGCGAGACGAGAGTCTACGGCGGCCACGCCACCCCACGGCTTCGCAGTTTATTACATATTCCTCTATCCTGCTATTTCTACATTCTCATTCAAATTTCTGTTCCACTTTCAATGGCAGCTACAGCGACTCTTTCCCAGCCCACTGAAGTCTGTTGTTAAAGCTGACTTACAATATGATTCTTTGAACTTTTAAACTAACGAAAAGTACTTGGTGAAGCAATGTTAGCGCGTTATTAACTCTTAGGTATAACTCTAGAAATTAACGCTCTTTCTAGAAAACGTACAAATATCGGATCGGAGAACAGCTGCTTGCCTGTGCGAATAACTCAACGGACAATAAGAAAACAAAGTCCTGACACGTTTATAATTCAGTGAAGCTGAACAGTTTTATAGTCTATAGAAGAAGGTGGAGTTACTCAAATCTGACAAAAGGAACATTCCTTGTGCATGTAATGTTTTTCTGCCTGCACAACCGATGCGGAGTCTGTTTGATACTTTATAAACTGCAGGAGGCAAAATGTTCCAGCAGTAACAGCTAGACTTGCTGTAGTCAGGCTCGCCAATCATTTTGTATTCATAGCAATAAAACACCCCAAATGAAAATGTATTAAAAAACGCCACTACAGTTGTCCGAAAGTTGGCTACCAATTTATGACCCAACAACAGGCAATTGACCTGACAAACGGAGAATATAATGAATAAGCACAAACAGTCACTGTTCAGTAATTCAAAAACTAAGGTAAAATGTACTACTAAAAAGACAGAATCACCAGCCCAGCAAAACAAAAATTGCGCAACGCAAAACATTGAGTTTCTTCCAAAAATTGTGGAATGTAAGATGTTTTTGTTTCAAGACAGCAGGTGAGAGCGTAAACATAAACTAAGTAAAACAAGGATTTTGAGAACTGACAGAATTGAACAGTTCAGGACTATGCAGGGTTTTAATAGCACAGAGAGAGCTTTGCACAATCGTGAAAGGTCAAGCGTAGAATGATCGATACAAGCCCATGCACATCTGAAATTTCTATAAATAAAATTATGAAATTATGAACAGTGAAGACTTAGTGACACTGACATAAATATTTTCCTATGGTATTCAAAACAACCACGATTTGGCAAGGAACTATCACCCCAAGCTGTATCGCAACAGTTAGAAGTTTGCGCAGTGTGCTGTGACAACTACTTCCTGATATCAACCGCTAAATCTCAAGAGAAGTCACGAAAATTGACATTTCAGTGTGACTGAAATATTTCTAAGAATGTCAGATAATGAAGATAAGAAGATACTTAACCTTTGCAATATACTTTGCTGATAATAGCAAATGTATAACAAAAACATGTTGGTAATACATTGAAGTGGATTAAGAGAAAAAAAATCGCGCTATTTGGGAAATATTGGGGAAGGCGGATGCAAGGCAAAGCGGAGAGTTTAATTAACTTCTGCTCACCTTCTACAAGTGATGTTAGAAGAGTAACTTGGGCAGCTTTCCTCCTCCCGGCCGGCAATGATAAACCAATCTTCTCTAGTTTGTCTCGTAAACACTTCCCGCCATTCTTAGACTTTGCCCTGGATAAATAAAGATGCGTTAACAGTTTACATTTGCCCAACAACAAACAAACAATACACAACAATTACTGACTATAAACCCCAATCCAAAGCCGATCTAAGAAAAGTTGGCTTAGTTTAAAGACGGTTTAAGACAACCTTCTTTCCCCGATTCAGACCAGAAGGGATTAATACTGCTTTCAAGAGAGATTGAATAAATGACTAGCTAACAATGGTTTAAGCTTAAATTTGTCCTTAAAAGATCAAATAAACTGTTAACGATATAAACAACTTATACGTTATACCATTTACATGCAGCAGTTGGCACAACTATGTATTCAGTAAGCCCTTAGTGTTGACAAACTTATAGAAGATTTTCTGGCGAATGTATGTAACTAAATGTGCACATGGTTGTCTTCAATAAAATGTAGACCACTTGGCCACTGCTAGTACTTGTAAACTATTTGCTGAAAAACGTATCCATCTTCACTGCAACTTCTCTTTTATGTCGAGTCACAAAATAAAAGCAGAGCTTTCTAAAATTTTGCTACGAACTTTAAATTAAGATTTGTATTTATTTTTTATTTATTGCCGTGTTCTGGCTAAGAACAAATCGAAAAAGACTGAACTGATTAAGAAAAAGATGGTTCGCGGCATCTTAACAACATTTTTAAAGTGAATAACACTGACTTACAGAGGACAGAATGTTCCATTTGCTAAGCATAGATGTTTGTAACATACAACTAATTAATAAGTGTTTGTTTTGTAACTGAGTTTACAACAAATTTACATTAAAAAAGTTAAGCTTCTGAGTATCGAAACAAAATATTACTTGCAAGTACCATATTTAATAACTGCCAACTAAGAAAACGTGCAAGCTAGAATGAGAAACTGACTTCACACACTTTAAAATCTTCTGCAGTTGTAAGCAATAAGTGATGCGTGAGCAAAAAATATTTCAACATTTCCTTAGTTAAATACATGCTCCTAAATTATTTATAGTTTCGCGCAAATAATGAAACTTAAATTGGGATATCAGACAACAATATTAGGAGGCCATGAAGCAAGTTATCAGTTATGTAGTTAGAAGAAAGCATTGGGAATTTTAAAGCAGATATTAAAAACTTGACAACAAAGGATCTTACCTCCTCAAGACACCGCCGAGCAGAGACGCGTTCAAGCACTCGGGGTGCGAGAGCCGTCGACGAATTTCTCCAACTGTAACTTTGTACTTTGACGTGGAGCTAAGGAGGGAAAGACGGCCAGGCACACAGCAAAATACGTCGGATGGATGAACGGGCCCTTCGCCATCATTAGAATCCTTGTTTTCCTGTTCGCTACTCCGCTTTGGTTTAACTAAAATGATAAGACAAGTCACAAATTGAGCGCTCGCTGTCGAGTCGTTTGGCCCTTCGAGACTTACTACTACACGTTTGTACCAAACTTATTGAAAATAACATCGAATAAAGAAAGATAAAACAAGCCCTTTTGGCCATGGACGTTTATTTGTTTTACCTCAGTATTCGAAGTTGCCTAAAGCTTCTTACAATACATACAGATATATAAGAATTTACTGAAGCTTACAAAAGCTCACGCATAATTTGTCTAGGTTTTTCGCTTCTGGGCGTGTTGCAGACACAAATGAAGTAGTCTAAAGTAAAAATAGTCCAAAAGAGAAAGTCTGAAAGTAGTCTAAGAGAGAAAGTCTGAAAGTAGTCTAAATGAGATAAAGAAAGTTACCCTATGTCATTTCTCTTGCTTCAACTTTACTTTTTATCTCAGTAAAAGAAGGCTTCGTGTTTGGGGTGCCAAAGGCTCGCTCCGTTCCAAGACCCTATGTACCCTCAGTGTTCTGAGGCCAGAAATATTCTAAGCATGAACTCAGACATAATTTTTACCTTCTAATCTAACAAAGTTGCCTCTAAAACATAACTGCCTGTGGCTTTGACTTTATTTTGTACCCAGATGAAAATCAATTCCTGAAAGTTACTGAAGTTCTTCCTATGACTTACAAAACGTATATTTGACGTTTGGTATCTGATCGCGATGATCTCGCCGAAAAAGCTATATGTTTCAGAGAAAGGAGTGAAACATACTCGAACCGTGCTTAGTTCTACAACACATAACAATTCAGTCAAATCTCCAGTGGAAACCAAAATAGGTGCCCAAAAATTTTTATTTTGTGGGCTTTAATAGAAATATGATCAAACTGCTGATAACAAAACAGCCAACTATGATATTTTTGTATGATATTTTTCGTGGACCAAAAACTAATAGAAAATAAGGAATAATTTGATCGATCTTTGTTCTTAGTCGAGTAATGAAAAAAGGATTCAGTAGAAGTGACTGCAGAACTCAAACTAACTCCTTGAAAGTTAGATAAACATATGCTATCCTTTGTAGTCCCCCTGTGTGCATTCAGCTTGAACGCCCTTCTCTGCTTGGTCAAAAAACGACACGCACTACGGTCTTCATTTAATATCTCTCAAAGCTATAATGTTAAATTTCTAATTCTACAAAGAAGAACTTGTTATACATGAAAGATATAGTAGCCCCCTTCTGGGTAACGTTGATATTTTTCTCAGCGGGGAGCCCAGAGTATATAAACTAACAAATTTCTTGTTGAATTTGAGCGAAAATAACTGACAACTGCTGACGAGCTTGTGAAGCTCGGGCCGGAGGGCAGACGAAGAGTCTGTTTATAGTGCTTGCCTCTAAATACTGTTTGCATAGCGTTTAGCGGAAGAAAGAAAACAATTTTCTGCCAAAATGTCGTTCATTAAAGTTCACTTCAGGGGTTGAAACAACGATAGGACAAATGTGGTACGACTACTGTCATTAAATAAATAGTTTTATTCGTGGAATTAAAGTCACACCCCTTTGGCGAAAATAGCTTTTAAACGAGAGATTTATCGCATTGACGCGCACACTGAAGAACGGTTTATCAGACAGTTCAAGTAGATAATCGAAATAAATCGAACTCATTTCACTATGATGTTGTAGTTTGAAAGAAATTGCTTCGAGCTAAACAGTATTAGCACTTCTTTTACAGATAAAAGTGTCTATCCAACAATTATCTGCCTGTTGTAAGTACATCAATAAAGGTATGGCTTCAATCATGGAGCACAGATGGAACTGTGCCTCTGTAACGATGTACTGCGCAACTTGCTAACGACTGAGACTGGAAACTTTTATCACCTAAAATGAGAAACTGATTGAAAAGTACCCAAACTAAAAATAGTGCACTTAGTGATAACAAGATTTCTGCCGAGCTGTCCTTACGAGGCGAATCAAATTAAAGGATTCTTTGAAAACGTCGGTGTAATGCGAGGGTTTTTGGGCGAATTTATTAAAGTATTGAACTTATATACGAGGCCCAAACTATTAGACTATTGGCCTTTAGATTCCGAAGGAGTTTAGGCAAGTTTGTTTATAAATAAACCCCTTTCTTCGAAGGAGGGGATCGATTAGAAAATGAATCGACGAAATATAATATTGAAGATAAAATTACATAAAGTGTCTACTGCACAGTTTATTATGAAAAAGGCAAGAAAACTACTCTACAAAATGACGAAACAAATTTTGGTCAAACGCTAAACCATATTTGCATTTACTTTCTTCCATGAAAACGTATTCCTTTTTGGACATCTGAAAAGCCGAGAGGGGTGGGCAAGTCCTTGTAGAAGTGACGGACAACGCTAAGTCAGTGCTTGTGCCTCATTGTTGCGTCCAAACAAGAATCTCAAGATGGCACCAGCTAAATGTTTTGTGGTACTCATACGAAAGTGGAAATGGCGGAAAATGGCCATCGGTCAAATTAAAAAGGGAAACTTGAAGTGGTTTTGCGGTTGGCGGCTTTTCTTTGCGTGGGTGGTAAAAAGAGTCCAGTACTTGACTTTGTAAGTTAGTAAAGATTCTGCAAGCCTTACTATCCCTTACATTACTATTCAAGTGTCTAGGCTCAGCTCACTCAAAACGTATCACTTATTATTTCTTTTCTTGTCCTCATTAACTTTCCACCAGAGACCTCTAATAAATGTATTAATAACTGCCTCAACACTGAACTATCGTTCATTATAACATGTAAACATAGTGGGGTGGAAATGTTCTGGCAAGAGTTAAAAGGTATCACGAAATATTTTCCGCATCGCAAACTGGGGCTTATTTTATTTGAGTTCAATTGGCGCTGTTAGAATTGCCATTGCTGTTCTTACCTTCTCTGCCACCTTGATTGTGATGTGCGTGAGTGTCTGCGGACTTGCTATTGTTTGTACTTGAATGGTGGTGATTCTAAAGAAAAGACATATGAATATGTTATTCGCTCATTCAACACCAAAGGCAAAGCAAGCGCTCCTTGAATTAAACAACCACGATATGCTCGACAAGCCTCAGACACACTATACACTTAATAAACACGACTGTCTTCAAAAGTACTCCAGGAATAAACGAAGCCAACAAAATAGAAATGGTAGGATAATTATGAATTGGAAGTAAGTGCTATCGAAAACCACTATTTCCTGAAGTGGAGAGAACATCTTTGAATTCTTTGACAGAAAGAGAGAGAAAGGATGTGTTTGCACATATATACTTAACGTGAATCCAGATTATTCTTATTCTTTTAAAGAAAGGATAAAGAGTTTTTAGAACCTATAAATCTCTCAATATCTTGGCTCCGGAATAGATCCTTACTAATAACAAGGAAATTGTATAAAGGGATTTTCCTGTTCCTTCCTTCCCTACAATAACACTGAAGAGCCAAGAAATTAACACAATCGCAAAGCCAGCTTTTGGGCGATTTTGAAGAACAAAGTCTCTTAAGAAAGATTCTATGAATACTAATCTTACATCGATAATTCCAGCTAGGATATTTGGTTTACCTTTTCACTCGGCTGGAGGTACGACTGATCGTACGAATTGATCTGTATATTACAGTTTTTCCTTTGAAGAAGACGCCAATAACTGGCCTTAATTGTCCTACTATTCATGAAAGTCGGGTTTCGTTCACAGATCTCCTGGGTGGAAAATATTAAATTTCCTTATGTGTGGTCTGAGTTTAATAAAATTCAATATGTTTCTACAGTGTTTTTCAGGTTTAGATAGAGAATTTGAAAATTATCGTTGAGGACAAGAATTATTCACTTTATGCTGTGGGAAATAAAAGCTGTTACCAACTTATTAAAGAAGACATCACTCAACTCCAGCTTATCTCTATTTTCAATTCGAACACTGTGAGTGTGATAAAACACACTCCACGCACGCTAGGCAGCATTCTTTAATGTATATGCATCTGAAGTCTATTAGAAAGAACAACTATTAACATTTGATGAAGGCCTTAAAACCTTTTTGCGGTGAATTGTGCTCTTCCGTGCCAGAAATCAAAATACTGTTCCGGAAAGACAGGTTATATGAGTCACTCAGGTCATGGTGAGAGCTTCAAACACACATGGCATTGCTGGAAATCTAACGGTTCGATCTTCGCACCCATAAACTGTTTGTACAGTTTACTTACTTAAATTTGTACTTCAGGTTAAAACAAACGACATAATAAAACAACGCAGGAGGATTCTTTCTTTAAGTACTCTTATAAATTACACCCCACTGCGAGCCATAAGCCATTCACAAGAACTAAACACAGCTCAGACGCTTGTCCTTCCATGAAAGCTTCAATAGAACACTCGACAGGAGACAGCTCTTTGATACTTCAATGTTTTTCTTTCGTAAATGGATCTTTAGCAGGTACAGCAAAGAGAACTGTACCAGTTTCTAATTTCCAAAGTAACCTGCTCTCCTGTGGATCACAAACAACCTGTAATATGCTTTAATTTACATTATGGCTAACAACTCAATAACATGGCGGAACGACTCGCGCGAAATTAAAATGTGTACAAACGCTCTCGAGGGGCTATCGAAACAATAAAATCTATGCGATATCATACTTAAAGACATGATAACCACTTTCACACGAAAGGTGACAACATATTCGTTTCGTTAAACTCATTATGTGAATTTAGCGGTCAAGAAGTGCGCTTTAGCATTTGAAATGAAAGAGCAAAACCACGCAAAGACTCTTCGACAGCGCAGTTGATGCAGCTTTCGATGTCTAGCGGGTCAAGTGGATATTTCAACGCGCCATCAAAGTTTACGATCGTGGTTGGCCGATTTCGTGATTTAGTGGTTAGCGAGGATTTCATGATCACTTGCTTCTCGTTCGCCGGGTGGCAATATTTCTAAGTTGTAACTCACTCTATTTCTTTGCCTAAGGCCAGTGTCGATAATTGCTGTTGTAGTCTTTGTTTCTTAACCGACATTAAACGATATTCTTTTAAGGACAAATTGTCACTCTACTCGATGGCGTTTCGAAACATCTCGCTCGTTGAACATAAGTTATAGTGTCAAATCTTCACATAATATTGACATAAAATAAACTTTCAATTCACCAATTTCATA
The DNA here is from genome assembly GCA_025403545.1 of Epizoanthus stellaris. Lineage (NCBI taxonomy): Eukaryota > Metazoa > Cnidaria > Anthozoa > Zoantharia > Epizoanthidae > Epizoanthus > Epizoanthus stellaris. Next base: position 12,401 of record JAOBYG010522164.1, on the reverse strand, counting down.
TATAATGAATATGCTGTCTAATGAGTTATTCTTCTATTCATAAAATCATGGCACTTGTTGAGGGGTTGTCTCTTGAAGACTTAGCTTCCAAAGCAACAGAGGTGAAAATATTACTGGACTCGAAAAGAGCTTTGTTCAAGTAGAATTAGCTTTTAAAACCATCAGTTGATTTTGTAGAAAGCACTGAGTAGTTTCAGTGGTGTAAGTGGTTGCTCTTTGATGAAAAATTGAAAGGATCATGAAAGAAACATGATTTGGAGACATTTAACTTTTTTGTAACCACATGAAAATGCTAACTAATCCTGCTCACATTAAACTGCAAGTTAAAGGAACTGTCATTGAGTCAATGTACATTTATGCTATCCTTTCTTCCTTTGTTTAAAAGTAAAAAGGAAATCCTTTTCACCCATAAAAAGCCATTCTTGTACCAGCTGAACCTCAATTAGTCAAATTCTGTTACCTGAAGAGACCTGAAGAGAACAGTTTATCTTTCTCATAACCACAAACGTAAACCAAATGAAACGTATATATTCTCAAAACACCTATAAGTTCACATATCAGTTTCAAGTCTAAAGATTTTACTTCTGCTCCAAGCAATTTAGCAGTTTAATCTGGAAATAAAAAAAATTATGATAAAATTTCACTTCTTGAACAGTGATCTCGTGAGGTTTCATAATTTTCGAAGACAGGTTTTAGACACAAAGGAAGGGGAAGAGAGAGATAGCGCTCGTGTTTAATAAAGTTTACACGGAATATTTTAAGTTTTGGTCGCTGTTAGCTAAAAGGCGATTTTTATGTTGTGATTAAAAGAGAAAACTCTCCTCGGGTGTTATGACAAGAAGTTAATACAACTGTGCAGTTAACAGAGTTGTTGCTATATACCTGAGTGTCATTAGGAAGTTGCAGGCCTCCTGCCGTCATTACATCTCGTCCTATTCTGCCCAGAAAATCGTGTCTGCTTGTCACTGTGCCGAAAGGATCATCTCTGTTTCGTCCATGATCTATCGTTGGATGGAACTGGTTAATGTGAACGGGCTGGAGAGGATCCAAATCTTCCTGTCTCTGTCGCAATCCGAGGTGTCGTTGTTGATTGTGTGGCCCAGCTTGAGGGTGCGAGACTGCAGGCAAGCCTTGAGTCGTTGGGTGATAGCCGGTCGGTTGACCAAACTGCTGTTGCTGCTGATAGGGCTCTAGGGGATGTTGGAAATCAAACCGTGGCTGGTTTTGTGGATAATGTATTGCTGGGTTGAATTGCTGCGGGAAATACTGGTGCGCTTGAGGTTGCATGGGAGGAGGGAGGACGTCCCTCATGTCTCCGTGTCGTTGAAAGTCGTGTGTTGGAGGAGTGTGAGTGAGAGGTGGTGCACACGAGACAAGTGTGTTCTGACTGGTTGCAATTGCTGGTGGCGAGGACCCGACACAAGCCACTTGACTCACTGCTGTATTCGCTCCATGGAGCCCAAGACCGCGATCCTAGAACGCAGTAAAAACATAAGGTATTAATAATGCTATTATCTAATAAACATAGCATGCGTGATATGGCTTGATAGCAAGCGAACATGGTGCTTCGCTTCACGGAGCCAGCAGATGCAGGTAGCTTCACAGACGATGACGCTAGGGCCAAACTCTGAAGCCACAACGTCTAGTAGCAATTTACCATCATCTAGTGAACATCTAGGAAGCCGGCATAAATGTTTCTCGCTGTACGGTGTAAATCTCAGTGGATTGCCATGTTACTTCGCGTCCACATGCGCTGAGCACTAGCTAACAACTGAATGGATTGTGTGTAGGTCGATCACTGATCCTACACGTTTAAAACCATACCTCAGCTTCTATTAACTCAAAAGCGGATGAGGAAGTCTCTGCTGTTTTCGAGTGAGATGATGTTGGAGATATGGGAGTTAGTGGCGGGGACAGATCGCGAGTCTCTGATCTCCTTCTCTTTCCTAGTGGCGGCCGGGTTACAATATGACTTGAACCTCTGCTTCCCAACAGCTCGAGCCGGGATGTCATAATTAACCTTAATTTACGCTCAATGTAAAATGTTTTATAACCCCGGGCCTTAGCAGTCGGTGGCTTCAAAGTTTGCACTGACACACAAAAAATTGCTTACACGATCAAAACACTACACTATAACATTGACGGTCAAAAGGCTCAAGCAATTAGCGCCTTAGGGAATGATGGGAAAACTCCTTCTTACTAAAGTGCAGACGTTTTAAATTTCGTGCAGCGGCACCTCTTTGTGGCTCGTACAGCCTTGCCGATCACTTTTCAAACGATGCTTTGGGAATTGACAAGTTCTTGAGTGGCAAGCCAGACAGATTTTAATTATTTTTTGTCGTATTAAAGTTTCCAATTATTTGCAAATCAATTGGGGCCTCCCGATGCGCCATAGCATTTGTTTACTCTTCAGCGTGTCTCTGATTGGCAGATTACGAAAGCAAATCGTATAATAATACCCACGAACACCCAATGATATGTGGAATATAAACAGAAAGGCGGAGCTCTGACACTATTTGCACCCGAGTTCTTTGTAAGTATATTCCCTTTGTTTGCATGAGAAGTGGGCGTGAGAGAGTAAGACAGGGGCATCAAGCTTCCAAACAACAATCCATGTCCATTTTGTTTACTGAAATAGAAATTCAGTTCGCTGTCTCTTCTGTATTGTAAATAGCCGCAAACATCAGCGAGAAACAGCAAAGTGCACAATTAGAAGCACATACTCTAGGCAATTTATATACGGCTATCGTGATTGGCCTGCTTAATGATATGTGACAAACTGTTTCCTGAGTCGTGACTCGTATAGTGAGCGTTTTATGGTCTAACTTATACGAGATTATGTGGCGGCTTGCTTTGAAGTGTGTGTGCCCATTATAACAAGATCTGCGAACTTTTCTGCGCTCCTAAATAAGGCTAGCGCACGATCAGTCATGGCCAACATGGTAGTGGCACTGGTGTCTACTCGAGCTAATATAGTGGGCCAAGGTGCCAAGTAATTTGCACCTTAGGTGTGAAACTTAATAGCTTGTGTACAAAGTGAAACCGAGCTGGCGAGCAACACCAGGGCAAGCCACATAGATAATGTCTTTTCACGCTATCTCCAAATCAAACTAATACGCTGAATAAATCATCGAGATTAACACAAGAAACACTAGGGCAGGAGGTTTTCACTCCTACGTGACGTGACGCCAGCTCCGAGCGGCTAACAAACCAACAGATTTGATTAATTATTCAATAAAATGGTTTATTTTATTACAGTATGTCACCAAGTTGGGCTAATGACTTTTGCATTCAGCGAGCAAAAAAATCCGACTTTTGTTCCACTCCTTGTACGCTCTCACAGTATCGCATAATTACTTTTCTACACTCTCTGAAGGCCAGTCACACTTTACACAAGTTCCGGAGACAAAATCTTGGCAAGACAACTATATACAGACTGCCTTTTTCACTGCGCTTACTTTTAAACACGACCAAGTGCTTTCTGGTTTACAGTACTTGAGATCTTCACCTCCGAAGAAATCTGTAGATATCATTAATCCCCGCTATAAGCCGGATATTTGTTGTGGATCGGATCAATATTGTGTAAACTCGATAAACTGTTTGCGATCAACTGAGCACCGTAATGACAATGTTTGCAAACTAGCAATTGTCTATCAGTTCTACTGTAAACACTAAAACAGTAAAATGTTTGCAGTAAGATATTTTCACGTGCATTATATTTGCGAGTTAACAGAAGTTTTTCTTAAACTAAAGTGGCCAGCAATGTTTACTCTACACTCCAACAAACTGCTCACAAATGATAAAAGCTTTGTTCGCGTGAATATTTAAATTTTGTTTGAACAGAGCCGGCCGTTGTTATATTCAGGAAACAGAAAGCGATAGTTTATTCCACCCCCGCTTAAGATATGTGTCTACCTCACGCTGCTTTGAATGTCCTTTGCTTCAGAAACAAAGTCTCAAACAATGTGACGATACGTTGCGATCAGTGGTTACAAACCACATTGCCAGTGCTAGCCTGGCGGTTTCTTAGCATCAATCGAGTGGCCGAATAAACTTGAATCAGTAATGTTATGATAATGGCTCTTCGTTTCGCTTCCTGACACTCAGCAGTCACGAAAGCTCAAATAGTGAATTGATCATGTCTTAGTCATCTATCCTTGTTCAATTTGGTCGCTTGAGGGCCAACTAGGAGACAGGGGGACATTTTATGCAGTTTGTACGCCTTTATAAGACATGAGAATGAATTTTTCCCAGCTTGCCTTCTTCCGTATTTGCATATCATGCCGACACTAAACAATGAGCAAGGATGTTTTGGCTGCAGAAACTAAACTCCTAAAATCGATCGGAACGACAGTGCCAATAATGGGTGAAACGGTAGTCAAAAGTACATTCGGACTTCGGTCTAACACCGCAGATTTAGTTTTCAACGCCGCTCGTGAACAACATATGCACATGATGTTTTTTTGTTAGGTTTTTCTTTCAATATTTCAATTGAATGAGTACTTGACACGTTGCATGAGACCCTGTGTCTGAGCTAGTAGTGTTTTGCGCCGATTCACCGCACCCAAGCTCCGGACCGCGCGAGCTGTACCGTCTGTTCGAAGTTGTAGCCAGGGATTACTGTATGCCTTTGGGCCAACAGTTATGTTTCGTCCAGTGCACTGATACCCGATCATCTCTCGAGTGCTAATTGCCACTTACGGGCCTCTTTATGACTTAGTGACAAGTTTATCACCTTAGTTCGCGTTCGTTCAGTACAGATCAACATGCCTATGGCTTTAATACGAGTTCCACTCTTTGAAACACAAATAAAAACCCAATGTGTTGCGTGAGTCAAGGGAAGAAACAGCCTAACGATAAACCTTTCCTTGATCAGTGTCTATGAGTATGACACAACGCTGTCACTCTGTACCGCCATTTTAGTTGTAAACACAGAAACACCTTCTTTGCACAGCAAATTATTTATGTATTTATTTGTTCCTAACTGGGGTTCTAAGCTGTTATCTTCAAGGAGCAGTCGGGGAGTTGTATCATTTAAAAGGCTTTAGTTGAGTCAAAACGTGCATGAACAGATGAAAAACAATAACTGCAAGAATGAATAGCTTTACAAACATTGCACTTAATTCTATTTGCTTAAACTTTCAACAAGGATCAAACAATTAGATCTTACCGCGGTGATATTATATTCGAACTAGCTAGAAACTGTGGCATTATTAAACTAAACAGCAAGCAAATACTTGATTACACAATGGCCATTCATTGTTGTGCTGGTGTATTGAAGTCGACAAGAAACCCCATCAATTCAAGATGAATTCTGTGTGGCTTAGTGAAAATGTTTATGTACTTAGTGTTTTTATCCCGACTATAATAGCTCTGATCTCGATAGTTGCTTAATGAATCGCATCAGACTTCAGTGCACGATGTCAGCGTGATTATCAAAACATCACATAAATGTTTCAGTGCGTACGTACCTTACTCTGACTCCAGTGCGGAGAACACGATTTCTTTGCTGCTTCTGATGTGTTATTAAGCATGGTTTGTGGAGCGCGAGGAGTGCGCTAGAATTCGCCTCTCGCTAGCACATGTTCTCGCATGTTGTCGAATTTCATATTAGATCCATCATTCCATGTTCACGTGTCTGTGAGCAGCGATCGGAAGCGTCACAATTAGCACATCAGTTAGTTCGTAAAGCTATTTGCTATTGGACGAATAAGTTACCCAGATTTTCAAATTTGTCCATCTTCCAAAAATATAAACATCCTGTCTTTTCCAAAGCGGCAGTGTAAGTGACTTGTCTACTAAAGCTTTGCCGAACCGCGGCCTCTTAAGTGGTCGTCAGAGCGAAGATGACCAAAATAGCCCAAGTCCTCTTGACTATATATCTATCTACGCCCGTTAATCGCACGAGCTTCATGTATGTCTAAACGTACTTCCCCAATTTTTTACTTAATTATTGGTAAAACTGTACAGTGAAAATAAAATGTGATAGTTTTTCATCAAGTTATTAGAGTCAAGAAGTTGATAAACGTTTTGAGCTCAAGCTCAATACAAGTGGGTTTATGAGAACCCAATTCAGTTCTATTTTCCGGTATAGCCAGACGTCATTCGCGTAACATCATCAGGCGGAGAACTTCACGCCACAACTTCTCAGGCGGGGCTGATGCCCCTGTAATTTCCTTGTCACTCAAGCAAACTACATAATTCGGCTCAACTGCCGCGTTTAGTTCATCAAGAGATTTACCAGAACACCCACAAAAAAAGTCCATCGTTAAAAAAGGGCTCTGCCACGAAAAGGCAAATTAACAACCTGCAAGCAGACAATTTTAAAAATTAAAATGTCCAAATGACACATTTCAAACAAATTCGTACTAACGCATATTGATATTCAAATACACCTTTAATGACAGACACACGCTGCTAATATCTTATTTAAAACAAAGGTATTTTTGTCATATTTGTCATTTTAAATTTAGAAACTATCTGCTGAAACTTGTATTCTAATAATTTCAAACATTTCGTCAAGTCCTATTAGTATTTCTTAAGGATTCACTTATGCGCATGTTGGATAAAGCTACTGGAATTTTAAAATATAATTCGCTGTCAATCCAAGAATCTCAGATATGTAACAGATAAAAGTCATCCTTCATTTTCATCGGTGACGTAAACATAAACAATATATTACTCTGAGGTTACTTTGATACAGCAAATAAACACGAAACAAAATATCGTACCATTGAAATCGGCTCTTCCAAAGGAAGGAGCCGATTTTACCGAAAGGTCAAACTGGACCAAAGACAAGGGATAAAATATATAACTGGTGAGTGATCATTTTATCAGCGTTTCACTTGTGTTTCGTAAAATCAACATCTTCTGTATGAAACAGAACCAATATTGTCTATCAGGTAAAATAAATTGAAAATTTGGTAATTTCGGTATGTGGCTTTATACGGAAATCTTTGGCCAAGTTTATTTAGCTTATAGTTGTCAAATGATTTCCCACAACTACTATTGAATTTTGGTTTATTTATAGATCGTTACACCTGTTTTTTATTTGCATGCACGATATGAAACGTCTATGGATATCTGATCTGATAAGCGAATATCTGCCGCATCTGTGATCTCATATTATTGATATTTATGTGAATTTTCTGTGCAGCGCCATATCACGAACAGGTCACTGATTCATCTATCAACTTAGAACTTTAATTGAGGCTATGACAGAACGCTATCGCTACAAGAAAGCCGGTCAAATCTTATCGAGTTTAGCGTAGCATGCAAACAGGCTCAAAAGTGTTCGCACACTGATTTCTTGTGCTCTTATTGTTTTGTTGCACCTGTTAACAATGTTGGTCGTATTGTTATTATTAGTTGTTAAAACAGCTTCCTGCCTCTTCATTGTAAACAAGTAAAGCGAAGAAGTTTCTTAAGTTTGATAGCCTTGGATTGTATGTTAACTTCCCTCGGGCGATTCTTGACCTACGCTGTTTCACTTGCCTCTTTTCAAGTGCTCTGACAATTTGATGGCTTTCGTGGTTTGACTTGTCATCAGCAGGCGGTATGAGTTTGCAGTGTTTTAAAACAAATTAATAATTTTAGTCTATTCACTTGATTGTAACAACTCCAAGAAGAAAACAAGCAATACATTAAACAAGCATTAATATATTCACATTAACACATACGCATTCGCCTCAAGCAAATATAGTCATTTCTCCTTATTTGTTTTGAAAATGGAGCTCGCCACAGACTTCTTTATGTATAAGCAAAGAAGACTAAAACCTAAGCTTATCGTTCAACAGTTAAACACACATTTGCGCTTACCGTAAACAAAATCAGGCATGTCTATTTAAACAACTTCTTAGTCTTTTACAAGAAAGCTTAGAATACGAATAGTTTTTATTTTCTCTGTGTATCACGTCTGCTTGGCAAATTTTGAAACATTATTTCTAAAGAGCAGCTTTGATTAGTCAGATGGCCTTGTGTTTGGCAATAAACGTGGCATAGTTATTGCTCACATATGGTGCGGTTAATGGCTGAATTCTTGTCAAGGAATGGTAAATGAATTGATGATGTGCGTGTGCCGGTCTGAATCCGTGGCCCTATGCAAGCTGTCAATTCTGTCGCTTGTCCAAATCCAGAATATTTTTCACCAGTTTTGTATTTTTCCACCAAAAAGGCATAAAACAAAGTGTTAGCAAAAGACCTGGAGCTACCACTTACCGAAAATGGCGAGAGCGATAATGCCGCCGAGGAACGTCTGAAGAAAATCTTCACGGATAGTATTTTCGCGTCTTGGAACTGGATAGGAAAGCGTGTTCTAATGTCTCGTGTTCTCGACTACTATCAAATAGCAATGGTAAAACCACAGGCATGCATGGGGTCCTTTGATATGAATTTCAATTTGAATATTTAGTGATTTAGATAAGATTGCGGTTATTGTCCTAAATTTCAGGAGTTGCGGACATAAATTACGTTGAAGGTAAGCTGTTGTGAGATATTGCATCAATAGTGCTTTATCATCTTGGCTAGTTTTATGTTTTTATAATTCTTAGATTTCATAGAGATAGTTTTGTTGTCAAGATAACACTTGTTTCTTTCTCTAGAGACTAAAACTCAATTAGAACAACACTGAAGTCAAGCTGCAACAAAACATAGACTTGTGGTGAAGAGCACAATTTGTGTATCCTATAAAACATACACATCCAGATTGACCCAGAACTGACTCGTGTGAATAAACCCTTGCCCTTTCTCGATAGGTGCTGCATTTACATAAACACCACAGTCTGTTTGGGTTTTCAGATATGTTATTACTTTTCAATTTGAAGCATCAACTCTAAAAACTTTAACAGTTGTGCCTTTAATTGAAATAATTCAACACAGTGCAAAACTTCACCGGTCCAGTGGCAGCGGTACATCTGCAGTTACGTTTGCAGATACTCTGCTCGATGTTGGACTTAAATTGAACAATATTCAATGCTCGTTTCCATGTATTTGTGTAATCACTGATTAAACTTTAAAGACGTTTATCTACCAGACTATCTATTATACATAATCTGTTGTAAGGCCCGGGGTAGTAACAAAACCTCACCACTTTACACTACACTACTCTGGATTTAGTAAGAAAACATGGAGTACACAGTTAGATGATATACCTGGCGGGCTCTCACTCGATCCAAAGTTATTGCAGGGGATGACATTTTAGCAGTAGGCGTTTTCATTATAACATTAGTTTGCATTCTATAATCCGCTGTGCAAGGTCGTTTCTTTGAATCGATGGACACAAGTCCAAAAGGGACACGTTTCATGATTCTCTTGCAACCTGGGCGCAACCGATGTTTGCTGCCGATTAGGTGAGTGAGGATTTTCTCCGAGTGCCCGGATTTTCACCACCTAAACAATCAAACATAATGAGCCGAAGTGTCCGCTCACCGCGGCACAGCACCAACGCAAAAAGATATGGATATTTAGAAGTTTTAAAAAATAAACATACCTGTCAGTGGATCGAGATAATGTTATAAACTTATATACAACCTTATAGCAAAGAAATTTGCAAAACGTTGCACCCACCAATATCTCCTCTTGGCGCTGATTCAGCGATCGAAATCTTGATATCACGTTTGAATTCCTTTCCTAGTAAATCAGTAGATACTGACTTTAGGATATTTGCTGCCGTAGCAGAAAGGTAACGGTCCGTTTGACTGTGTTTTACCCGGTTGTTAAACTGTGATATAACTCGATGGTCCAGAAACATCGGACTTAGTGTTCATTACAATATTGGCATGGGACCTCCATGGAATAAATGAATCGAGGGCTTCTCGACTGAAATCGATAGCCCTTCTTTTAGACACAAATGAAAACTTCCTCTCACTCTCAGCGTTTAGGAAATTTTCTTCTTACGCACGCATTTATAACGCTATTAAATGTAATATCCACATACAGAGAAATAACTGTTGCTTACACTCTAGCTTTAATTACTTTTGTAGCTTTATACATATGAATGAATATCGGTCCATTGCAACTGATTTCATACCATTCCAATTTACAACGCACCGCCATAGTTAAGCTGACTTCTGGGTATTTGGGTTTGCTACTATCACCACTATCTGTGACTGACACGCGACACTGAGTTTGGTTCGAACTTCAGTGGTGGCAATTTTCTGGTTTTGGGTTCACTATATAAACTGCTTGATTAGTGAATGTTAAGTTGTCAATTGTAGTTTTGAAAATCGATAAGTTACGTCGCGACCTTTACTTGGTATTTGTCGGCTCTGTTGATATTTGTACGTGGGGCATTTTCCACTCGAATCAATATATTCAAGTGAATGTTACAGCAATACAAAACCTTCGACAATAACGAATTCTTTCTGGTGTATGGAATATCTACAATTAGGACTTTCGCTAGAAGATGTTGGGAAAAATATAATCATAAATGTTACGTACGATCTCGCAGTCTTTCCCTCTGGAACAGCATTAACTTGTATACTTCTGATGATAATTTTGATAAATAAATAGAAACATCCCAATTTGGGAACCATGCAGTTATTAAACATGACATGACCATTTATTTTACATCTCTTACAGAGTAGAAGAGTTTGGTGTTACTTCCTACAACTGAAGAGTTGAATTCTCACCAAGCCTAACTTTTGAACCAGTTGACCAAAACCCAACATGATCATTCATTTCTTAAAACTGTAGAAAATTCTCACTAAGTTTAATTTTGGAATCAGTTAACAAAAACCCATATAAACATGACTATTCTCTATACATCTCTTGAAAAATAGAAGTGTTTGGTATTATTTATTTCTTACAACTGAAGAGTTGAATCAGTTAAAAAAAACCTAAAATATGACTATTCATTTGACATCTGTCGAAGAGTATAGAAGTGTTTGGCGCTACTCATTTTTACAATCAGTGAAGAGTTGAAGATTTCCACTAAGTTTAACTTTTGAGCCAGTTTTAATCAAAACCCATTACATGACCATTCATTTACATCTGTTGAAGAGTAGAATTGCTTCAGGTGTTCAACTGAGTAGTTGAAGTTCCAACCAAACCTAACATTTGAACCAGCTGACCACATCCCATAGCATGACTATTCATTTTACATCCTTTTTTTTGAAGAGTACAAGACCTTCATGACACTCAAGTCTCGAAATGGATGATATTTCTAGGTTCTATCATATGCAGGTTCTCTGATTCAAACATGCAAATGATTGCTAGCAAAATAATGAAAACTGCGAACGAACACGGACGGAGCATTGGTGAACAGACCGACGGATCATGTTTACTATGGGTGGTGTCGGTCGATATATCGTCTGAACCAAACTAAATCTGTCTGCCACAAGACATTTCAGATATTAAACACGTAGCTATTTTCTGTTTTAGTTACCAAATTTACACTGTAAATTGCATGAGAAACATTTTCTATTGTGATTTGTGGAACTATCGTGTAATGTGAAACGTAACTTACCGAGAGTATATATCTGGCAGAAGAAATGTTCAACCATATACTAACGCTAGCGAATGATATAATAGCTGTTTGTTTAATTTTAATGTTAAACTCACAGTACATCTTGAAAGTGACTGACTGATTGGATAAGAACAAAAGCAGTACTTGTATTACTATTACTAAGTATTAGACTATTTCAGCTAAGGGGTCAGAAGTTGTTGGTGTATTTTTCGGTTGTAACCTTTAGAAACCAGTTTTTTGGTACACAATCAGTAGACGTCAGCGTGGAGCCGCGGAGACTTGGAAGTTGTATTTTTACTGATGTCTAATTCGCACGGCGGTTCGGTACTTTACAATTTGCGTAAGGTTAGCTGGTGTTCAACGTAATTGCCATTAAAGCAGTGGCGGTAAAACAAAACAAAACAAAACAAAAAGCAATAAATGCATACATCGGAGTAAATGTATATAAATTATTCCGGAGAAGAAACTGTGTAAACAGTCTCCTATTTGTTTAATGATTGAGTCGCGTAGCAGTTGTGTGTAATGGTTTAATTTCTCGCGAAAACAAGGTGTGTATACATCTTAAAACACTCATTTGGTCTTTGCAGTTACCAGTAAATAAACTGAGAAAATCATTATTTCACCAATTTTAACTCGAAGAAAACGTTATATCAATAATTGTATCTAGGTTTCTACTGCATACAAAGGATTATAGCAATGGTTGTTAATTCATGGGTAATATGCGCCACAACAGTTTAGTTTGCTGCTCTGTGAGTGATGATGGGAAAGCCATATTGTAACTAGCATGCAGTAGTACTGCAACCAAGTACAAACGAAATATAGATCTAATAGCATCTACAGGCCCGTAGCCAGGAATTTCTCTTGGAGGGTTCAATTTTTTCCGAGATCCAATTTTTCATCCAGTGGGAGGGGGGATGATGAAAGGGGGTTCGTTTTA
>JAOBYG010521053.1:0-15240 GCA_025403545.1 Epizoanthus stellaris | reverse complement strand
GGCACGGCAATGCGTCAAATGCCCGGGGTATGCCCGGGGGGGGGGGATGTTGAAGGTTCGATTTGATCGGTACATAAACCAAGTGTAAAATTGGTTCGCCTGTCTAGACATAGCTAGGTTGAACCTAGTGCTAGGATCAACCTGGCGATTAATCGAATTTAGTCTGGCGTTTTGCTCACCTCTTCTCAATCTGACTTTACGCTCCACAATGGACTAATCAGCAAAACTAAAAGACAAGGAACTGATATAAACCGCGGTTGAACTGCAGGCAGCTTGCTCACTAGGTATCAGGTTCAGTCGTATTAGAGCAATTGTGATATTGCGTGACATGAACAAAGTTCATAGAAGGTTGCCAGTTACCCTACGCATGCACGCTTTCATCATAGACATCAATGTTCATAACAGCTTGGAAATTCCCGTATGGCATATGCCTTTAGAATTGACTCACATGCCAATTTATGCTAAAATTTTAATTTACCATAGCGACGGTGGGCGTTTTTAGAAAAGCCAAATGGTTTTGTTTTGTTTTATTTTATTCCCTGCTACCCCTCTCTCTGGTCTCCCAGTGTTTTTCCTAGAACAAAGCAAACATCTGGAAACGAGATCAACATTATATTATATTTTTTTAAATTGAATACGTTAGTTAGTTATGTTTGAGGACAGAAAATGTCTACTTCTTAGTCACTAGGCTTAGTTTCAAAGCCAAGTCTACTGTAACTCGTGTGCGATAGGCGTTCGCCTTTCCTCTACTCTAACACGATGAAGACTTCTGATTAGGCCCTGTTTACATGGAGAAGGGTCACCCTCCTACATAGGGGCACCCTCCTAGAAGGGTTACCCTTCTCTATTGTATTTTCCGGTTTCGTTTACATGAGAGGTAGGGTCACCCTAGCGGGAGGGTTACCCTATCTGCTTGCTAGGATAACCCTCCTAAGACGGACAACGTTTTCTTTGTTTAAGCCATGTAAACGCTCGAGGTAGGGTCACCCTACTTAGGAGGGCTATCTTTTCATTGTTTAGCGGTTTCCTGGCTCACGTTTCATACATTGTAAACCTGGATAACAATGGCTTCCTGTTGTTGCAACATTTGAATTCTGTTTTCCGCGGTCTTACGGTCGTTACGTTCGAAATGTCAAAAAAATATTCGGCACAAAGTAAGACAACAACAGGCCCGGTGATATTTTGCAGTTTTCAGGTTATAGAAATAAAAAATATCAAAGATGATGGTAAATCAAGGGACATGATAATCCACTTCGGGTAAACAACCGTTTAAATAATTCAAATTCTCATGTTTCGTAGACTCGAATATCATGCTGTGACCGAGTTGTCCTGCATGTAAAGGAGGGCTATGTTTTGACCATTGTAGGAGGGTCACCCATCTCCATGTAAACAGGGCCTTAGAGTTAGAACACATTTTAAAATCAAAAGGCCTTTATGATCACTTCCACAATATGAGGTGTTTGAATGCGGACGCTTTTGAAAACGCGCTGAGTGTGTCTTTTGTTGTGGCCGAGTGACGTCCCGCCCGCAGTACTCAACAGAAGGACTTGACTGACACTCTGACTTCCTTGTCTATTCACGTTATCAATTAATTTACTGTTTAATATTTGAGGTCGAGTAGATACAGTCAATAATTTGCATAGTTCGTGGATTTCACTCGATCTTTTTATATTTGCTCTTGAACTTATGGTAAGAAGAAATATACAGAAGTATGTAAAATTAATAGAGCGATATAAATGCATTGCTTTCTCTGACACAGACTTTTGCCTGTTCGTCTGTCAGTCTGTCTGTCTGTCTGTCTCTTGTCTGGTTCCTGTCTGTATGTCTGTCTATCGGTATCTGTCTCAATCTGTTTGTCTATCTGTCAGTATGTCTGTCTTTTCATTCTCTCTGCCTTTTTTATGTGTTTGTCTGTCTGCCTGCCTTCCTGCCTCTCTTTGTTCTCGCTGAATCTGGCTCTCTTCCATTACGCAACACATTTTAAAATATAATGACATATGATAATTGATATGATATTTTTAGATATTGAATTTCTGATGGAGTTCTCTAACCTTTCACCCCTTTCAGTAGTTTGCTAGACAGTGACCCTCCCCCTTTTCGTTGTAGCGCTGTTATTTGTTGGTTGTTCGTTGCAATAAATAAAGTGATTATTAGAACACAGCTGCTTACCTGAAAAGCTTCCAAGTTCCCATCTTTCATTGCCTGCACCATACCCTCCAGGTGTTCACGGTAACGCCCAAACCCGATGAGCAGCAGCCTGGCCTGGGGAAACCGATTTAGTATGGCAGGGAAAACAGTCAGTAACTCGCCTACACCTTTCGTATCCAAGAGAGCTCCAAAATAAACGATAACTGGTTCTCCCTCTTGGAATGGAGTCCAGCGGTCGGCTAGATCTGCGTCAATTGCTCTCTGGTCGTATGAATCTGCGATTGTTGCCAGTTTGTTGTGGAGATCTTGAGAAGAATGGTGTGGGAGGGTAATCAGTGAAGCTTTTCGTCCGTTTGGTTTTCTACTGATAAACTCACGAACACTGGCAATAAAACTCTTCTGCCTTTCATCGACTTCACCGCCGGCTTGGAACACATTGGGATCAATCCCTGGAGGAACAATCACCATTTTTTTGTCCAATCCAATGATATCTTTTTCCGCCTCCAACACTTCCAGTGCCACGTTCGCAACGTGATTTGTTCCGGCTATGATATATTGGCAATGGCGGAGACCCTCGATGGCGTAGGTTTTCAGCTCTTTCATTCGTGGCTTAAGCGAGAAGATCATAGCGCTACCGTGCAGTTTGCAGACGTAGGGTACATCGGTTCCCCTTGTAGCACGGCTTGCTATCACTGGCGACAAAATGATGTGATTCGTAAGGACCAGATCAGCGCCCTGTGCCAGCACACGACGAAGGCCTTCGGCCGTCGCTTCAATATGGGCATCAATTTCCGCAATCGTACACTCGACCATCGTTTTTACCTGGTAGCCGGGGTAGCGATCGTAGTTGTAGACAAGAAGAAGCCCCCCGATATGGAACAACGACTCTGATAGAGCCTTGTGGCGGTGGGGAGACCGGTATGTTGTCAGTGCCAGCGTAGAACTCGTCAACGAAGGCAAGTTGCTCTGCAAAAGGGTCTTGACAGACGATAGTGACTCCGTGGCCTTGCTTTTTCCATGTCTTTGCCACGTTGGCGGTATATATATTGGAGCCCGTGCCGCTCAAAATATAACCGTGAACTACGATCAAATGCATCAGGCAAATATGCAATATAAGGAGACAAAATAAATTATGAATACTACTTTTCAGATTGGGCCACAACCAGTGATTGAGTGAACCAGCGCCGAAACGAGAGTCAGATAATGTTTTTTACAAATGCAAATTTTCTGTATTTATATTAACTTGTACATATTAAATTACGTGTGCATGTCTGGCACTCGGTTGTGGTCAAGGTCACGCACATGCTGCACGATGAGGGGTCACGCTCAGAAATACTTAACTTACGAAATATATTTTAAAAATAAGTGATATTTAAAAACATGTAAAATTTAGGAAATAACGTTTTCGGAATATCAACCTCCTCATCAACTGAAATAAAGTTTGTTAGCAAACGAAAATTTGGTTATAGCTAGTGCTCACAAAGCACTTATAACTGTGCCGTCGATAGAATCAATAAAATGATTAATTCCGCGTTCTCTTGCGCTTTACCGGAAGATCACGTCGGTTACGTATTTCCACAGGAACCCTTTAGTGTTTACGTATTACGGATGTTCTAGTAATTGCATGTTAGTATGTTGCTCAGTTTGACCCTTAACCCAATTTCGTACTGAACCATTCTCCGTTGACGTCCCTGTGACTGAATGATATTATTATACGCCGACCTGCAGAGTGTGCTTGTACGTCTCGCCACTTCTCGTTGACACTTTGATTTTTTCCGCCTTTGACAGATGTCATGAGTTCAATCAACAATCTTAGTGAGTAACAACTCACTGAGAGTGCCGTTCAAAACTGAGTAAGATGCATGGAAAAATAAATTGTGGCTATTCAAATGAAAGCTCTCAATATTAGCCCTGAAAGTGCCTTTCACGACTGAGTGAGATGTCATAACTTCTCAACACGTACATAGGTAAAAACAGAAACTGAGAAAGTTAGCAAATGAAAGACCTGGTCGAGTACACTTTTTTAATATTAAATTTAAAGAACGTCTTTTTTTCATTTGGTAGAAGCTGAACGTTCTTTTAAATCTTGTGACGACTTCAGCAGCAATAGGTTCTCAAAAAGGTTCTTAGATAGTATCATCAGTGGAAACTGGACGATTCGTTTTCAACTGAATGTATGCTCAGATTTTTTATAAAATATTTGTTAAGCCGCATCTACACGAGCAAGTTTTCCTTGACATTTATTTCCTTGACAAGTTTATTTGCTCGTGCAGACGACGAAATATGACAAGTTTTCCCTTGACAAGTCTCATTGTTCAAAAGCTAGCGTGTCAGCTCTTGAACAAGGAGACTCGTCAAGGAAAAACTTGTCAAGTGCGAAACGTGCTCGTTTGTCGTACGACATGACCAGGAAACTCGTCAAGGAAGACGTGTTTATCCTTCTACACGAGAAAATATAAAATTGTCAAGGAAAACTTGTCAGGAAAACTTGTTGGACAGTACACACGAGCAAGGAGACTTGTCAAGGAAAAACTTGTCAAGTGCGAAACTTGCTCGTTTGTCGTACGACATGACCAAGAAACTCGTCAAGGAAGACGTGTTTATCCTTCTACACGAGCAAATATAAAATTATCAAGGAAAACTTGTCAAGGAGACTTGTCAAGGCAACTTGTTGGTGTAGATGAGGCTTTGTTCTTCAAAATCCGTTTCACGAAGAACATCTTAGCAGCGTGTCCTTAAAATATTTGCTTTTCTCAGCCCGGCAACGTTCGTATTAAAACAGATTTATACTGCATGTGGGATTTTATTATCGTTGCCTCTCTACTGTGCCTATTGTACATAAAAAGGAGTCAAGAACGAATTAATTTATCAGGCTAGTCAAAGTTTCGTCGAACGATTACTCAGCTGTTGCGAGTGATTATCTATTTTCTCTGTTGGCGAAGAACCACAGCAATATAATTCTTTATCAGGGCATTTATAATAACAAAGCGGGGTTACGTCGGTCTAGTTAATTCCGGTATGTCGTTTGTTTAGCATTCTTAAGTTACGTTTAGTTACCATGGTGAGTGTCTTGCTCGGGCTTCAGTATTGGTTTTGCTACTTCGTGTATGTTGCAATCATGGGTACCGTATGAGGAGTTACTGAGCAAATTGCTTTGTTATCTCCCCGGGCCGTAGAAGATAAATAACATAAACCGCATATCAAATCAAATACGTGACATATGAATCGATAATAGTCACAGCAGTGGATTCTAGTATGTGTTTGCCCCTAAATTCCGACTAGATACGACTTTGAATTTTGCAAGGTTGTAAACTTGTTTAGAAACTTAAACTCCCTCAAAGACAAGAGACTAAGTTTAGTATAAAATATGAGCCGCTGCACTGACGAATGCAGTGTACTCAACAATGCCTTGAGTTTCACTGAACCCCAGCACTAGTAAGATCCTCTTAATTTTGATTGCAGGCTAGTGGGTCGGGTATTGCCGCGGGACCAGAAACTGATGACAAGGAAAGACCGCAGCCAGTGAAGGAGAAGAAGAAGAGAAAGAAGAAGAAAAGGAAAACGACGGTAGGCCAATGTACCGCCATGGCGGATAAGTCCAGATACTTTCTATATGGTTCCATGTATGCCCATGACCTGTGACGCGTGTGTTGCCGTTATAAGGACGTACATTTTTTCCGGCTTGCATCATATCACGAATAATCACGAATCGAACGATTAGTGATAGCGACAATTGTGGCTTTTTACTTCCGGTTCTTCCAAAAGATAATAACTGCATAATATATGCTCCGATTTGGGTCAAACTATTTTTATCATTTGCAAATACAAAGAAAAGTATGTTTTCAGGACGCCAGAATCTGATGTCATGGGACGTGAGTGAGAAATTACAAAACATACTTTTGTTGCAAATCTTCTTAGAAAATAATTGCAGTCATTCTTGTTATTTTTCCATTTTGTTAGGCGCCATTATTGTTTTATTAAAGTTTAGGCTGTGTGATCCTATGTACGTCGTCATCAGCAAAATATATTTCGAATAAATTTGAAATATCACGTTCAATCTCCTCATGGTGACAATTGATCACTGTGAATCTTCCTTCATTATAACAATTCCCTTCAGCCGATTTCTTCACGTCGCAGGTCCCTTAATTCAAACAAAAATCAGCCAGCATCTTCGATCATGGTCAACGTGTGACTGTGAAATAAGTCAGCTTGTGTGGACATACGTGGGCGAGATTGTATTTGACCAGTACTTCAATGTGCGTGATTTCCCTCATGGTACTGACTAAACCAGTTTTCGCTTATACTCAGTTTTATTTAGAAAAGCCGGCCAACATTTGAGGACACACCTACACAAAGGTCTCATCCAAAAAGCAAGAATTTTTGACACAGATACTGAGGACCATGTAAATAGAGCCAGGTATCCGATCTTGTGTATTCGGGAATGGAAAGTTCAGACTGAATTTTCTTCTTTGAAAATTGATATTTACAGTTCTTTTCTTAAAACTAAGTTTGCCATTTGCCAGCAGTCGTTTCATGTTTTGTTCAGTCGCTCCTTTTTTTAAGTGAATTCAGTTCTGTTTAGAAAAAACATGTTTCCAAAGGTGCGGTAATACGAGCAACATTTTCCTCCAATATGTCGCGCAACAATGTAGCGTTGCAGGTTGAGCGTATTACCACCCGTTGAACAACTTGCAACGCAACAAATTTCCTTGTTGCAAGTTGCAGAATCAAATTGCACAAAGTAGATTCGACTTCTACTTTCCGCAACAAATTTTTCTTTTGTTGCACAAGGAAATTTGTTGCGTTGCAAGTTGTTCGAGCGGGTGGTAATACGCGCAACAACACGTTCCAACCTACAACGCTACATTGTTGCCTTGCGCGACAAGTTGGAGGAAAATGTTGCTCGTATTACCGCAGCTTAAATACGTCTGTACGTACTACAGATAGCTAGTCGCCATAGCAACAGCCTAAGTTTCAGATGCTCCCCCAACGCCCCGCCGCAACGACAAGAGTAGGTATCCGAAACGCTACCAAAGCACACCACCACAGTTATTTCCTTCGCAGCAGGAATGCCTCACTCGGAAAACAGGATGGCGTTACTGCTGCGAAAGAGATAAGTTGTCTACTTTGGATGCTATTTAGAACCCGGCTTTTGCTATATACGGATGTCCTTGTGATACAATATGTCAGCTATCGCCTTCCCAACCTTATATATCCCATAACGGCTATTCTAGCATTCAGCTGCTAGAACGTATTCGTATTGCCGAGCTTGCTGTGCATCATGGGTACTTCCAGTCTACCCAGGAATCAACTCAGACTTAAAACACGTTTTACAAGTAGATTATAACATTTAACTTAATTAGCTATTTTGTTTTGCTTGTGTTATAGACTTCCTCTTCAGCCACTTCGGAGAATGCCGACAAGGGAAGGCTGTTGAAAGCTAACTTGGAAGATGAGAAAGAAATTCAGCGGCTGGAGAAACTGTTGAAGCTTAAAAGGAAAAAGCAACTACCTTCTGTATTTCAAGAAGATGGATTGGACTGTATCCTACTTTATTTATTTATTTATTTGCGATATTTTGACAGGCAGATCCAATTCAGCTTAACTGTATCTATACTGTAGTAACTAGCTAGTGAAGTAACGTAGTGCTCGGTTGCTCGAAAGTGGGTTAACTTTAACCCAGGGTTAGGCCAAATTTCAAATGAGATTTCTTCATATAGGAATACGTAATCCGGTGCTGATAAAGTATTATTGAAACATTCCAAATCAGTCTAATGGGAAGTAAACCTAATCATGGGTTAAAATTTTAACCCTGGGTTAATGTTAACCCACTTTCGAACAACTGTGCCCTGGAGTGTAAACAACCGCCAGAGTTCTGTTCCAGGTGTTGAGTAATTTTGTACAATATTATTGGTACAAGTTGAAATTGCCTCGTTTCTGACTGTTGTGTGATAGACCGAAAATTAATCCATCTTCCCCTAAAATAAGCGCCCTTTAAACAAACATCTGCCCTAAAGAAAAACAAACTCAGATACCTCCGTTGTAATACCCCCTCCCCTCATCCTCCCAATTAAAGTCCCGCAGCTTCGTTAGCAACGGCAATGACGAGGAAGAGGATTAAGATTGGATCACGTTTTGTTTTTGCTCGCTGCAGACTAAAGAAATAATGTATTTGTTGGTAGGCTGTAGAGCTTGTTTTTTATTTCATATTATTATGTTCAGAGAATTTCAATTTTAATTTTAATTTTAACTCTTTTTATTACGCAAATACTCTCTAGTAATAATCCTCTCACCTGGAAATATGCAAACAGGACAAAGAGTCCAAGTAAAAGTTGTAGGATCAAATAACTAGCCCAAAGCGTATTCTCCAGCATTCTCGTATGTACTAAATATATCGATCAATGGGGTATGACATGAACAAAAAAGTAACCTTATGACCAAACGAACTATAGTTTTAATTAACTTCTAAGAAAAACACTCAAAATGCTATAATTTGCTTTATTGTTTATTTTCTAGTTCTTCGATTTATATCGACCGCCACCTTATTACGTTTTGAAAAGTTTCATTTTCGTCCCTCCTAATTCCCTGACATCCTGATGCTTTGAATTCAACCTTAAACGAATGCGCAATCTTAAATGATGCCTGGCATGTCAAGCGCGGTTAAGACCGGTTTTAAACGTCGTGCCGTTGCCGTGTCGAATTCAATTGAAACAAAGTAAGTTTACGTTTCGTTACCGCGGTGCCTTTGATATAACCAGGGCGCTAGAAAATAACCGAGCCCGACTACGTAAAGGGGCCCAAGTATTCCCTACAGGGTTCCCACGGTCATGAAAAGTCATGGAATTTGAAAATACCATTTCCAGGCCTGGAAAAGTCATGGAATTTGAAAATACCATTTCCAGGCCTGGAAATGTCATGGAATTTGAAAATACCATTTCCAGGCCTGGAAAAGTCATGGAATTTATGATTTTTTGCCAAAACAGATTATTTCTGTTTAAAAGTTTACAACAGTTGTCACAACAAATAAAATCTGCCACGCTTGTACGCTGCTCTCGTGTGGTTTTTAGGAGGGTTTTTATCGGCAGTTATTATTTTTTTGCGCCTTTTTAAGTCATGGAAAATGATATAAGTCGTGGAAAAGTCATGGACTTTCATTCCCAAGTTTCAGTGGGAACCCTGTCCCTATTTGGTCGTATATGTATGTCCTTAATTCGTGGGGTTTTGGACAACCTTATCTAGGCCTCGATAACTGGGGAGTTTTTAAAAACTAATTGTAACCAAAATATGGTTAAGTCAGTCATTGGAAGGGGATGAACTGAAGTTCGAAGTATTCATAAAATGTATTCACCACATGACTTAGTTTCATCTTCACTATATTTCTATCGAAAGTCTTCGAATTCATTGTTTCAATCAATCAATTCGGCAAATGTTTTGGTATCACTTGTACATGTTACAGGGAAACAAACCCGCGGTCTATTTTTCAATTTTAGAAGTTAACCTGTTTCAGTATTTGTTATTAAAGCATGCGGTTTAATAGAATCGCAAATTTAGAGTTGAAAGCTGTTGATCACAGAACTTGTTATAAGGTGAAGAAAAACTATAGTTCACCTCACCTCTTATAATGGCACTTAGCTTAGAACCATTTTAGTCAGAAGCGTTATGCTTTAGAAATTGGTTCTACAAAGTATTCCCTTCACCGTAAGCAAATATATCAGTTTAGTGACACACATTTTACTCAGAACTTGCTAAAACGTGAAGGAAAAATCTCATTTGCCTCACCTGCGCTGAAGTGAAAAGTGAAACGACATCAAAGTACGTAAATCCTGGACGGTTCTTCAACGCGACTGAATCAGTTTCATAATCAGCGGAATTGAGTTCACAAAGTCGAGTCCCATCACTGGACGGCTGGGTTTGAAAGTTATAAGACATACACCGACAGTCGTTCGTGCAGGCCATAAGACATTTCACCTTATCCGTGAAGTTTGTTACTGATTCAAACACGTGATTAAAAAGTGCCTTATTTGGAACTGTATGCTTCAAAAGCTGCGTGTGAAAGCCAGTGCATCGTGACTGACAAGTTGCTTCAACTCGAGAGACCCCTTTTAGCGCGATCACGAACAAAATAAAGTTCACAATGTTTATGGCAGCCATGTCTGGAAGTGACTACGGACAAATGCTATCAGTTTGCTATACTTAGCTTCACCCCATGGCAATAATCTTATTTTTAGGTTCGTTAAAATTCCCAAAACATTACGAATATTTAATTAGCTTAAATTTACATGGCTAGTTTGGCGGTCATAAAACACTGCACCTTTAATATCAGTTAATATTGTTATCGATTGAAACACGTGATTAAAAAGTGCCTTATTTGGAACTGTATGCTTCAGGAGATAAGTGTGCAAACCAGTGTTTCGCAACTAACAGGTCGCTTTAAGTCAACTATGGGACAACTTCATAACCTTGCCTTCTGTGGCAACATAATGAGGTTCTTTTATTTTCTAAACGACCTTAATTATATTGCGGTAGTAAGTAAATAACTTTAATTAGGCAGGGTGGCCCGCTCAGCACGTATCCAGAGGGGCTCTGCATATTAATGGCCTAATTAAATATCTATGCTGAAAACTTACTTAAGAACTTTCAGTTTCGTTGGTAATTGATAACTTGCATGTTGAAATCCAAACCAGATCTGAAAAGACGGACTATTTTTGAATGATTACCTATCTTTTTACCTTAAGTTTGGTGAAAGGTTCCGCTCAAGTGCAAATTGTTTTATAAAGTAATCTATCAACGTAATTAAACTTCGCATTTGCGACAGCTTGTTTCTCTGACTCCCACGATCTCCAGCTAGGAAAATGTCCAAATAATATAACTATATGCAGTCGAGTTAGTTCAATATATTTCGTGAACGTACGAGCTCTGTGTTAATTTCGTAATTTGGTAACGAAAACAACTACAACAAAAACTTTATTATTGGTAATTTTCTAAAACTTTTGAAATAATTTTCTTAATTATTTTAGTCATCAATTCGTTGATCATATATTATTCATTTTTCATTGAGACAGTGTGTGAAACCCTGGGTCGGCTTAGTAAAATATACATTGGTGTATTAAATCTAGCTCTTTCTAAATCTCTGCTCTTTCGAATAACAGTAACAGACCGGCCGGCAGGTGTTATTTCGATTAAACAAATGGCCGCTGCAAGATGGTCGTGCAAACGTAAATATATCTAGCCCGTTAACATAAAAGGGGTCTAGTCTATTGTACAAGTCACTCGCTAGGCTGCGCTTGAGGTAAATCAAATACTTTTTCTTGTAACTTGTTTTTATTCATTTTCTTGAGGGAACGTAGATGTACAGCATATATAGGCCAAGCTATGCCCCCAAAACTCTCTCTAAACTTGCGTATTTTCCCTTTTATAGTACCCCTACGACCTCGTTTTCATGATAAAGCGTAGTCGTAGAAACCGTCAATCATAGAAAATATAACCAATCAGCGCAAGCGCAAGTCCAAGTACTCAGTATTGTTTTAACAATTTCGTTCTCCAAAGCAATTGAAAAGCAATTAAGCTTGGAGAACCGCCTAATTAAAACTGCCCTTGCTGTAATCAGGTATTAATAGATGTCGGAATCATTTTACGTATATGAATAAAGTATACCATAACACTATTTACTAGCATTAGTCTGTGATTCACTCCTGGTTGAAAGATAGGCATAGATCAGCGAATACTAGCTCGCATCAAGTTCTGTTTGCACCAAAACACAGCTAGAGAGAGGTGCAATGCGACTTTTGTATCGGTTTCTCAGAACTATAAGCTGTTTTTTTGCGGGAGTGGGCCTCCGCAGAAGCTATTAAAAATGTAGAAATTGTCGCTTTTAGCGTCGTCTGAAAAAGGCTCCGTTTTCGCACCATGTCTATTGCAAATCTTTTTCGACGGACTTGACTAAGGTCTTAAAGTTAGAAATGATAAGGTAAAGGTTAGAGAAACTCGAAATGGAGCAAGCTACCTTCATTAATTGAGCTAGAAATGACACTATAAATGTCCCACTGACTAAGGTCTGCCCCGTTAGACCCCTTTCCTGTTAAGATGGCGCAGTCACATATATACTGGCTTCAACGTTGATACAGAAGAAATCGTGATCCACTATTGTCAAATTCACCATGCAATTGTGCAAGAAAAGACTATAAAATCCTATGCTACGAAGGATTAACGACACATTAACACATTGGATTAATACTTGGCATTGCATGTAAAACAAACAAATATTGTTCATAAAATGTTCAATAACTATTTGTATTCGCCAGTTTATGCCTTGTCGTTATTAATTGTATTTCCATCGTAACAAATGTGACTGAGTAAATTGTAAACAAAACAGAAAAGATTGGTCATTAGGCAAAGAACCGAGAGCTCATTTAAATTCTGAAAATATGGGGAAACGTTTCCGAAATTAACAACGGATATAAATTTCTGAAATTTACTCTCCAACTTGGGGATTTACCAGTTGTGATTACTGCGGAATTGCTCAGATACCTATAAATATATATCTTAGGAGAAAGTGTTTCCACGTCAGTTATAGCCTTCGCTGAACTTATTTAATGAGAGTCTGAGCAACTAGGACGGGCTTAAATACATAATACAATAAATTGCACGTGAAGATGCGCCAAGCTGACCACCTGCCCACCGTCGTCTTCAGAATCAATGTGAAAAGCCCAAGTTTTGGGTTTTGTGGAAAAGGTGATCGTCGAAATATAAATTCTTGGGTTATTAGTTTGGATTCAAAACTAGGGCTAGAGTCTCTTGTTCCTCCAGTTGGTGCTCCTTCAGGCACGAAACAATACAAAACGAATGGATGATACATAAAGGGAAAGAGAAAACATGAAGGTTGAATATCGACGCCGTTGCCGTTCTCGCTGCGTATAAAATCCCCATAACTGTAGCAGAATAAAGTTCTTCTTCTGAGGTTACAAACGGAAGTACCATAGAAAGGTAGGCTTACTATAACTAAAGAGCATTATAAAATAGACTAGATATAACGCGCGCTCTGATTGCTGGAAAGACGTTTACCATAACTCGATGGAAAACATGGCTGCGCTTATTTAATAAAGGAAATAGAAAACATTTCCAGTGTTTTCCATTGAGTTATGGTAACACTTGTGCAAGTTTAGGAGAACGCGAAATAGTTGTGGAAACACTCGCCTTCGGCTCGTGCTACCACAGCTATTTCTTGTTCTCCCAAACTTGCACACGTGTTACCATAACTCGATGGAAAACACGGAAATGTTTTCTATTTCATTTCTTAAATAGAAAACGCTGTGAGAACCAATCAGAATCGTGTATTTCCAATAGAACACGGTAAATATCTACTAAATGGTCATATATAACAGTCTGAGTAATGATACTGTTTCCTGCCCAGGGATATCATATTCCACTTCAATATTGCCAAGCACTTCACTATCTGAGTCAAATATCGAAATTTTTTCAATGACTTTGCCGGCTAACATGACAAAATGTCAACGATTTTCTCTCTTCTGTTCACAAACAAAACCATTACATATAAGAAGGAGATGTATCAGTATTTTATTTTACAGGTATCTCAGTCACCCTCTTGACATATTTATGCTCATTGCCATATTACGATTGTATTTTACTATTATAAAATATCAACATTATCTTAAGATATACACTTCTGCGCACGCATATGTATATGTGCACTTCAAAGTATTTGATTGCCTGCATATATCGTATATCTACTTATATGTGCTTACATACCATATTTCGTTCACTAACATACCCAATTACATTTGGCATAGTTACTATTTAGTAATTAGAATGTTTGTGTTTTAGTCGCAGAAAAAGCATCATTATTATTATTGTATTTGGAATACTAGTAAAACAGCTGTTGTGTTCGCAAGGACGCTGTCCACGTCAGATTACAATTAAGGTTGCGATACCTGTCACGTGATTATTACGTTTGATAGTCTTGGTAGCCGGCTGCCATACATTCGCTGAACAACGTCCTCCACAGACACAAATATATCGTCTAGTGTTCGTTCCCAATATGGGCAACAACTGAACAACCTGGAAACAAGATACGCATGATCAGTATATGTATGTATGTATGTACAGACATATTATACACACACACATAAAAAAAAGTTATATATACATAAAAATATACATACATATATACATCTATATATCTATCCATCCATCCATACATACATACACAAATATGCATACATATATACTGAAAATACACACACGCATATCTAACTGGATATTTCAAAAGGACACTATATTAGTTGTTTCTACAGACTCATTCATCATCTCTCTCTCACCGCTTTTATGAAAAGCAATTATTCTGTAGTTTAGAAAATTCCGTGATAAAATAAAGATCATTCATTCATTAGTTCGTTCGTTCATTCTTTCTCTCTCCCTCTCCCACTTTGCAAGCCTGTACTAGCTGTAAGTTTGAAAGAAGCTAAACTTAAGTCAAAAGCGTGAAGATTTAGTAGCCATGCGTAATTGATAGGGACCGGAAATATCTGTCAAAAGTTGGCGACATATAAGAGAAAGTTTTTAAACAGCAAACTAGTACGACGATAAGAATGTAGCAGCACTACTCGAGTACACATTTTCAACTAAAGTGTTCAACATGAAACAGTGCTCGCGATCGGAGGGCCCTAAAAAATGATAAAAATGTTAGCAGGCCTTAAAATGATCTTTTAAAAAAGCAAACCAGTTATGATCGTTTGAAGTTAGGCTTATTTGGTGAACATGTCACACGTTTCTGCAATTCGGGAGTAACCTTCTCAAAACTCCAGTCAGATATATACATACATACATACGTAACTACGTACGTACATACACATACGTACATAAATAAGTACAAAAACATACATAAATATACATAGATACATAGATACATACACGCACACATAAATACATACATACATACACACATACATCCATACATCTATACATACATACCTTGAGTTACATACATACACACATACATACATACATACAAACATACATACATACATACGTAAATACACACACACACACATACACACACGCACACATACATACATA
>JAOBYG010519942.1:0-15245 GCA_025403545.1 Epizoanthus stellaris | reverse complement strand
TCCAGGATATTCACTGATTAGTGAACCAATCACAGCGCGCGAAAAACACTATTCAGTGGTTGGGTATATGCTAATGCAGGATATTCTGTGAAGGGAAGAAGGGAAACCAATCAGATCATGCAAATACTTGTTTGGTATATATGCTAACATAAGATATTCACAGTACTAGCTGCTCACTGACACTCAGGAGAATGATTCTGTGCATACTGTATTTCTATAGCTGATTATTCACCAAATAGATCATTCTTGTTCATTCTAGAAATCTTTAACCAGCAGATAAAATTAATTCACACTGAATTAAACTGTTCTCCTTGTTATTATAAATCAACCGGGTCCAGATAATGACATCCTATGCGGAGAGATTATCGGCTTCTTTTCAAGCAAGTATAGGATTAATTAATGCCAATAAACTTATGGTAATATATAATACTTATTTCTACTAATATGCTGTTCCACTGCATTTCCATCCTTGGTTTGGTTGCCAATTGAACATTTCTAAAATATTGATTTTTGAAATGATTTTGTCTTTGGTCTGAACTATTATACAAAGTCAAACATGCCAGCCCAAACGTCCGTCAAAGTGCATGAGTTGGTCAGATAGCCTTCCAGGTTATGTGTGGTTCAAGTCCACAGGCACTTCGGTCATTTGTGGCTTGATGTCTATTTCTTGTAAATCCTTGCAAATTGTGGCAAGACAACCAAACCCCATGGACTTGTAGCAGCTTGAATGTTTTTCAATGCAGATTTGTGGACTTGCCTCAATTTGGCCTCCACCTTCACCAGGCAACAGATAGAGACTTGCGGGCTTGCCTCACTTTGGTTTCCACCTTAACCAGGCAATAGAAGCAGATTATTGGACTTGCCTCAATTTGGCCTCCACCTTAACAAGAAATACATATTTGTGGACTCACGTAAATATGGCCTCCACACTACTGGATGATGTCAGCAAGAGTTTTGATATAAAATTTTAATTATCAATTAACATAAATTATTACAGTCTAAATATTATATTTTCTATCATTACTGACAGTGAAGTGAATATCACAAATTCCTGGGTATCAACTGGCACTAGTGATTGCTCCTTTCTGACTAATTTGTCTGATGATGATTGCTCAGTGGTCAATGGCACTGTTCAGCTTCGTCATAACGACACCTTTCAGTCGGAGACATCACAGGATGATGAAACTGGCAGTGACAAAGATGAACAAGACTCTAGCCCAGACCTCGATGACGACACAGGAGATATGGAGGGCATTGTCCATGACATTCAGTTAGTTGTTCTATTGGCTGTATTTTTTACAATTATTGTTTATTGATTGAGGTTTATTATCATTATCACTGTTTTTCACTATTTGGGAAGTGTACAAGTTTGTATATCTTATTGCGCTAACTTTTTATACTACACTGAAAAAAGTCATCACTTAATTCAAGTATTGCAGTTGAAAGTAGATACTTACACCAAGGATGACCGACTTATTTTCAGTAGGGATTTCTTTATTAAAGTAGCCCAACAAGAACAAGAAACGTAGAATAAGTATGCGAAACTAAGGTCAAGTTAATGACACTACAATTTAGGTAATCTAACTAAATTTAAGTTTGAAACAAGAACTTAAATTAAGTGTCGACCAAACGTATGTATACTTGACAAAAGTAGAAACTTACTTGAACTTCTCGAACTAAGGAAATACCACTTAATTAAGTATTGCAGTTGAAAGGAGCTACTTATATCAAGGATCACCAACTTATTTTGAGTAAGAATTTCTTAATTTAAGTAGCCTAACATTCCCAACAAGAACACGAAACTTAGAATAAGTATGTAAAACTAAGGTTAAGTAAGTGACACTATAGTTTAGGTAATCTAACTTCATTTAAGGTTGAACCAAAAACGTAAATTAAGTGTCAACCAAAAGTATGTATATTTAACATTAGTAGAAACTTACTTCAAGTTCTTGAACTGAGAAAATACCACTTAATTTAAGGAAACAATTACTTTAGCTGAAATTCCGAAAATTGATGAATACTTGAATTACGTCTTAAATAGCCCATTGTTTGTCTTACCAACTTTGCCCTCTGATCCCCTTCTCAAAATTCAGGCACAAGTCATGGTATATTGGTGCTAATGCATAATTAATTGCGAAGATCTACTTTTTAAACAAACAAATGCAGGATCAAAATATTTACAAACATGATACATATTCTCACAATGTACAATTACAAGGCCAGTTAAGCATTTTTTATTTAATGTATTCAAACCTCAACAAGAATCAATACCTGCACGAACACAATCTTATTTTCTAAACACAATTAATTCAAGGCTATTTATGCACGCAACTATATAGTTACGTGAGTACAAATGTAGAGCTACATGTATCTTCTTGGAGTACTTTATATATTTGTTTCCCTGATCGTACATTTGGGTACCCAGATAGAGAAATGAGGGAAACTGGAAAATAAAACTGCTGGAAATATTAAACATTTCTCAACTTCTATATAAAAGGATTCTTTTAGAAAGCCACTCTCCATGTGATTACAGCCTCTTAAAGCTGATAACACTTATACCAATTGGAATCCAAAATGGTGCTTTAACCTGTACTATCATACCAACGAAAACTTAATTGTTATTGAATTATTTTTCTCATCTCAAAACTTTAATACTATATATGTAAGGAAACACAATACCCAAACTTGGGTTAATAAAACATGATCAGCAGCTACATAGTCATAGTACCAAACTATGACGGCGCACTATCTGTATGGCCTTTTGCTTGTTAGTGGATTATACATTTATAACTGCCAATACACATAGTATGAACAAAGTTGTAAAATAAGGTGATACCCATGCACTTACCCATGCAACCCATTCCATACAGAGAGATTATAATGTGCCTATGTTGCTAGATCTGTTATATCAAATTTCAAATTCACAATTTTTTTTCCCTTCCAGGAAATAATGCTCAGTGGTTCGTGAATTACAAGCATATCAGGTTTGATATAAACCTGGGCAGAAGCGACATGTCGTATTTCATATGAGTTTAAATTTTCATTAAACCCCATTGTTTCGAGAGGAGATGTTAAAAAGAAAGTATCACTGAAGTTGACCCGGTAAATTTCTTTAAGTTCTGCAAATACAGGCAATTCTGCAACTTTAAATTCAATCAACACCAAGCATTCATTTGGAGAATACTTTGTACCATAATGCTGGATCCACTTGAACCTTGAAACAGAGCTGACATCACGGTGGTTTATCCCCAAATGCTGTTCCAAAGTTTGTGCAAATATGGTGATTTCTTCATATTCAAGATCCTTGGATGGCCCTCCAGCAATTGCTTCATTCAAAAGTGTTTGGTCAATGTTTTCAGAGCATGCTTTCTTCTGGTGTCTGCGTGCAAGTGAAAGACAAATATTCTTGAAGCTCACAACTTTTCCTAGAGATTTGAAGTAACTATGCTTGGCTTCAAATCGCATAGCCCATATGTTTATCAATGGACCAAGCAAGAGAATCATCGTTGGAAAATGAATAAGGTAGTGTTGTTTGGGTGTAATGGTTATTTTTGGAAATAATTCCTTAAATAATTGAAGGTACAGTTCAACCAAATCTTTTAACTCTGCAACTTTCTCTGTTCCTATTACTGGGGCAAATGAAATGCTAGTGATCTTCATTAGAAGCTTTAAAAGTTCCCAGTGTGCATCTTTATCAGTATCGACTTTATCTGATATAAGGAAAGGCAATATTCTAAAAAGCAGGTGCATTGGAGCAGCATCTTGTTTCAAAGGTTTTGAGCGACCTCCAGTCAAGCGCTCCCTTGTTAATGGTATTGGTTTGTTCTTCTTGTTAAAATAAGTGTAGCTGAAACCTTCAATTCCTTTGTTTAAGTCGCTGAGTGTGAATGCCTTTTGGATATAAATATAGTGATGCAGAACTAACTGTACAGTGTCTTTAATGACTCCCTCTAATAATATATGCATGATATCTGGAGGAATCTGTTGACAAACATCAAAGTATGGGACTTCTGTAAGAATACTACGTCGATTAATGCCATACGTGGTCTTCAAGTGTTCTTTCATACTATTTTCTGATGCTTCCTCAATTCTCGCACACTGCCTCAGGTGTCTCTGAAGTTCTCGTAATCGGAATTCTTCTTATCTGAAGTGGTTTTGCATGCTTTTCTCATCAGCATCACAATGCCTGCATTTTCTAAAAGATCTACCAACTCCTTCTTTAAATCCTCCTGCTTTATGTGCTGCTGGAGTGTCTGCAACATAGGCTAAAAGACTGCCCTGAACCTCACATATAGTTCCATTTAGAAGTTCCATCTGACAACCTTTAGCTCAGAAACTAGAGGTTCAAGAAGTTTGTCATAACCATATGTTCCGACATCTGCTTCCTTCACCACTGCATACAGGTGAATAGCTGGTAACCTGCTTCTGTACTTTTTTGGTAAATTGTGGAGGACATAATAAAACATAAGTAGTTTATGTTTCTTAACATGATTTCCAATAGCATTGCACAACTCAATTTCATCACTATAAAGTACAATTTGAATTCCTCGTCGGTTTACTGAAAGCACTGGATGACTGTCAAACAAGGCACCATCTACAAGGTTTTCAAGCTTACCATCCTCCCTGTAGCATTTATCGTTGAAAAATAAATTCACCATCTCATCATTGGATAAAAGTAACTGCAAATTATCCAACAGGGAAATGTAATACATTTTGTCAGTTACTGGAACCAACCGGCATTTCTTGCCGACACCTTTAGTTACAGGCCTTGGTGCTCCTAGATCCATTTCATTGGGTTTCTAGAAAATGCAATTGTAAAGAAAAAATTAAGCATTTAAGCTACATATATATATTTAAGTATACATGATAGCCACAAAAAGAATGTTTAAATGTACAAAAGTAAATTATAAAAATAAATGATGCCATCATGTATAGGATAATGCTTTTTGTGAGTTGATAAAAAGCTAAGAAAAATAAAACCTTACCAAGAGATTGAAATAATTTTCATAGTATTTGTTTTGCAACCACTCTGTTTCCAATCCTGCAAATGGGTTCACATTCTCAAAGCATTTTGAGACTTGATCTGCTTGCTCTTTAACATTGTTTGTGCCATCTTGAGCAAGATTTAACAAATTCTGCTCAGCATTCTCCAAAACCTTCTCAGACAGAACTGTAAATCCTGTTGTGATTTCATTTATTGCTGACTGTGATAGCCGATGCTTCTCCTTCAACCTGAGGGATCAATTATTCAAGAAAAACAATATAACTCAGTTATAACTTTAATATATTTGATAACATGTTTGTACTGCAGGGGGTAGTTGTCAGTTTTACTGCAAGGCTTAATTGCTTCATTCAGGAAAGGAAGTGAGATTTTTGAGGATGCTCGCACAATTTTTTTGTCTATTTTGCTTCGCCTTCAAACACACACACACACAAAATGTTATGACAAACAACAGCAAAAAAATACAAGAAAAGGCGGGGACTCCACAACAGCGTAAGCCAATTACTGTGGGCCCCAAGAACTAAAAAGTAGATTAAAAACCACATTACAATGTCAATGCTAATAGATAACGAACAAAACATTTGATTTTGGAAGAGAAAACTGGCACTTAAAACTCCCCTTGCCAGCTATACTCCTATAGTTTTTATTATTAATAAATATAGTTATTTGGTATTTGCCAAACCAGTGAAAATGCTTTTTGCAGGCTGTGATTGGTTAATCAGAATAGTAATATCCAGGGCTATTCACCTCCAGCCACTCATGCATGACATTGTGCGAGTGTGTGCCAAATATATATGTGAAATAAATGTTGCTTTTTTGAAGAAGATAAAGATCTATTTTTGGTTGTTATTCACTGGTTTGGCAAATACTAAACCTACTCCCCTCAGTGTCAGTACAGTGCCTACAGCCTAGCAAAAATAATCACCTAGCTTGCCACATTTGCAGCTCAGTGAATATCCATAACTAGTCACCTCCACTTCAGGGAATAATAATATTATTGTTAAATATTTAGAGTAATTATTAAACAGAGAAATTAAACTGCAATAACTAAAGCATGACAATATTGGTAATTTGTCTCAGAGTCCACCCCCTCCCCTCCCCCCACACACACACCTGCTCTAGCTTACAATACTTCTTACCTTAACAAGAATGAAGCTGCGCATTTTTTAAAGATAGTGCCCC
This sequence comes from Epizoanthus stellaris, assembly GCA_025403545.1. Taxonomy (NCBI): domain Eukaryota; kingdom Metazoa; phylum Cnidaria; class Anthozoa; order Zoantharia; family Epizoanthidae; genus Epizoanthus; species Epizoanthus stellaris. Next base: position 9,061 of record JAOBYG010519942.1, on the reverse strand, counting down.
CAAGATCCTCCTCTTCTATTGAATGTCTGTTCACAATGTCAGCATTTTCACAATCAACACTTGTATTGTCAACACTACCTTGTCCGTTGTAGTTTGACTCTTGGCCTTGCCCTAAATAATGGCTTTGCCTTTGGTCTGCATCGCTACAGATTGTCCCGGACACCAGCCCACCTCTGATTTCACTTTCAGGATTAGCCTCACGACCCTCGCAATTATCGATTGATTAATCAATGAGCGTTGGCGTCGCAGTTCTATACAAAACATCATACGGGGGCGGTTGCGTATTTCCCTCAAACCAATGACTATGATGTCTTTTCAAATGCACATAAAAGCTGTTGTATTTTGTATACGCCTTCGTGCATCCATCCAGACCGCAAACAAGAAGGAAATCTTTCTCTTGCGAGTGAGTCGTATTAATATGGCTCAGCAATACAGTAAAGAACAACGTTGAAAACAAGCAGAATGCACACTTCCAAACGCTTTCTTGAAAGGCATCAGCAGCTTTTCGCTTTTGCCCACGTCTGGAGTTTTCTTGATCGGCCATCTTTTGCAGCTTTTTTGTCTCGTTCAGGCGCCCCGGAAATGACGTGGCGAAGCTTTTCCCGCGCATTTGACCTTCAAAAGTACCCGGATGGCTTTGTTTGTTTGGAACAATGGCTACCGCAGTGGAGGTGAGAGATTGTGATACGGATCAGTTGGTAGATTTACTTAAATTTGAAGTGCCAGATTCAATTATTAAAGCTGTGAAAGGTAAGTTAATTTTCCTTTGTTTGGAAGAAACAAAGTAATTAGACATGGTGGAACGCAGTGCGTGCGAAGTGCCCACCATTCACGAGTTTATAGTTTTGCAAAACACCTGCGCATGCATGTAGCTGTTTTGGATCTTGCTTTGCTTTTGTGATTAACATAAAATAATGTATATCGTAATTGCATTCTTCATTCAAGTCATTCTGATATTTATATTCCATTAGCAGTGGTAATTGTATTCAGAATCCCAAAAGTTTGAAAGAAATGGTTATATATGTTATGTTGAAGCCGGCAGTTCGCCATTTTGTTTGGCGCCAAAACTCAACTTTTTCACATGAATTTTATACATGGATGGATCGGAAGAGTTCCACGCAAGTTTGTCGAAGCAACTAACTACTTTTCTAGTGTGGTGGAATAAAATCTCAAATCAGCAGTACTCTGTTGCATAGGTTACCAGTGCATGGGGCCTCCAGATATCCAGTAAAATATAATTGGTCTTCACATTCTAAAAGTTATATAGTTTGTTGTCTATAGCTTTAAAAATAATAATTTGTATATCAGTTCATTCAAATGTTCAGATTTATAGTAAATGTTGTATATTATCACACCTCTATTAGGACTTTTCTTTTTCTTTTATTCAAGTTTTAGCGCATCATGATCAGGAATGCACCTATTTAGTTTTACCTTAAAAATAGTTGATTGAGGCAGTATATGGCTGGTACATTTTGTATATATATTTTTTAAACTATATTGAGTCTCAAAATTCAACTACCATGCATATATATATTGGTGGACTCCCATTCAAATATAAAAAATGAAAAAAAATATAATACAAAGCGCAATACAAATAGCCACTGCAATAATAATAATTCATGATATTATAAGATCTTTGGTGGGAATTATTTGTTTCAATGTGTCAGATATATACAATGTTCACCTTTTCCATTCTTATATTCTCACAGATAAAGACATAAATGGGCCTACACTTATGATGATGGACAATGATGATATCCAACTTGAGTTTGCAAAAAACTCCACAACAGACCGCGTGGAGCTGAGAGGATTTCTTAAGCGTGTTGTAAGTAATGTGTGTGTGTGTGTTTAATGATTTTGATAGGTGTAAGCAATTGTGAAGAGTTTTGAAACAGTTGCCTGCATGCTAGTAACTCAAATGACAATTGAGTTACATCCATTAATTAAAATTCAATTTATAACTAACCCTTGAAACCATTATTTTTCCCATGAACTACTGATGTTTTGAATCAGTGATAATTCAAACTCAGTTTTAAGACCCGTGTTAATGTTTTTACTGCAGTTATATGACGTTTAGTGTTCTATTTGACAACCAAGGTGAAAGTATATAGGTTGATCTTAATGTTACAGTAAGTGTATTTAACATGCACAAGACTTGTATCTGAAATATGTCTTTTTACAGAGAGCTGCTAGTGATGCTGTTGCCAGTTGCAACACCATGACCAGTGCAGAGAACATCAATGTGCCACTCACTCCAAGATCCGACAGATCGTCAAGTAAAACTGTCTCAGTTTCTGGAAGTGACACTGGATCTCTTTCTGATTCGCCTGGAACTGATACAGATACCACTGTGTCATCTCAGCCTCAAATTGTTCCTCAAGATTTACCAATAGAGTTCCAGCTGCCTCAACAGTTTGGGAAGATGATTGACCTAAAATTGAAAACTTGCAGTGAACCTGGCACAGTGCCCGATGCTGTATCTGAGCATGTTCGTCGTCAAGTGGCACAACATGTATTTACATTCACACAATATCCCGAGAAGGCTACGATTGAGTGGATTGCAAAATAATTGGTTACTCGATATCCAGGAATGGGCAAACCTGATCCACAAGAAGCCCTTGCAAAGCTGAATCCATCTTTAAATTTTATGAAGAAACCTTTTAAACCATGGGTAAAATATGTTATTTGTTGTATTGCGTAAAGTTATATATATTAGTTTACTTCTTATAAATATAGCTCATATACTTTATTATGGTTGTGGGGTTAATTGTCTGTACTTAAACTATTTGTGATGACGTAAATAATATTTGTCATTAGGATCCAATTAATGTGTGATAATTTCCAGAAAATATATATCCACACCCTTGGGGAAATGTATGAAGCAGAACTGGAAATTCCTGTGAGGGGGGGGGGGGGGAGTTGTGTTTCATATTTCTTCCATGGTGGGGGATGTGGATAGTTTCAGAAATGCACTTGTTATATGTGTTTCTTATATATTATTATTTTTTTATTATTATTATGTTTTTATCTCCTTCAAATTTTTATGTACATCAGTTAAAGTATATTATAAACTATATTGGTTCAGGTTGAAGGAGAAAGGGCAAAAAATAGATAAACTAATACATTGCCCTTTATAATATATTTAGATACATAGTACTATATATTATAATTACCTCATTATTACTGAAGCTAAGGACAGAGTTGGATATATGCAATATAAAACCAGCATCTACATGCTATTTTTGTGGAATTTTCAAGCTAAATTATTTGTTTGATGGCTTGTACTTAATTAGGTATTATAAATCATAGTTGATACAGATTTATAATTGATCAATTGAATGGGTGCACTTAGGCTTGTCAGTGCAAAATGTATTCATTCCAGTGTGTGTATTTTAAACAGGAAATTCTTGCTCAGCAACTAAGAAGACTCTTCGAAAATACACGCGCCAAGTATAAAAGGCGATTTTCGGATGAAGCTTCAGGTCCCATGATCAACAAAGCAAAAAGACCAAAGAATGACCAGGAAGGTAATGTTAATATAATTGCCCTTTTTGATAAGAACTAGTTAAATTCGGCCAAGCCTGGGTTTGTTTCTTAAATTTTATTAGTTCTCAAACTCAAATTTGCACACTGAAAAATATCATGCGTTGCAGAACCCTGATACATGTAGACTTACTTCACATATAACAGTCGGCAAGAATCACTTTGGATGATATGTGTAGGTTTTTTGTCTGCTCCTGATCCCTCCTCCCCCCCCAAATATCTAATTTGTATCAAATTTAAACACTCCAGTGTACATGTACATGTATGTGTGTACAAGTAGAAAACCACATATATACCTATTAATGGTACTTTCTGAATTTAGTTATTGAGAATGGCCATGTATGTTTTTACATTAGTTCACAATGATGAAGATGATGCTGCCATGGAGAGACACTTCGACATGCTGAAGAAAGAGATGCAGTGCAGAGCTCCAAATAGAGAAATCATAAAGGAGTTGATGGCTAAGGAATTCAAGAGAAGAAGACAAATAATTGTCAATTTCACAGCAGCAAAACGAGTGTCAGAGACGTTGAAATTATATCCTTGTTTACAATGGAAGGAACAGGTAGGTGGATGTATAATATATATTCACTCAGCAAGCGTAATGCATGTGTTGCTTAAAATTTACAGGGAAGGAATTCTCAAAACAATTTTCATTGTCAAGAGAAAAAAAAATTAGGCAGATTCTAGGGAGGGGAATAATTGACGGACACTGGATCATTCAATTAGCAATACACAAACCAGAAACCTATAGCCATCTAACAATTATCCATCAAAACAGTAGCTTGAAACATTTATACATACTATATAGTTCAAAACCTTAGTGAACTGATCCAGATCACTTAATGGGTGCTATGCATGCGTAGATAGATAGGTAGGTATCTTTCAGAAATTTTAAGACCAAGGGTTACTGTTAATAATAAATCTATAGCTAGTGTTCTTTATTAATTAATGCTCATTCTTGGTTGTAATTTAGCTCATTTCAGACCTCTGTCAGATTATACAATCTGACAAAGACACCTTGGTCAAAAACTGGCAGTCACAGTACCTGAAACTGAAAGCTTACATTAAGCACAAAGAACTACCACTTCTTGATGGAGAAGATGTTACAGGTATATGCATGATTGAGAGTATTTATTAAATGATCTACTTTTAGAGACTATTAGGTTTTTCTGGAATTTCTAGATTAATTATAATTGCCTTAAAGTTATAATAATAATGATATTTTGATCCATATATACGTCAATCTCTGAAAATCAATAGCATTAAGGTATTAAAACAGAATTAATATTAAACTTCTGTAGTAGTAACTGATCATGACACAATTATTTACTTTACAGGATTTATAGTAAATGTGAACATTTTTCGATCTGTTATTGCATGCTCAAAATTAAGAATGTTTACAGTTTTTCAAGGCTCAGCATCCAGGTATATATGCATCATGTTATCGTGACTCTTTATGAGACCAACAAAGTGTTTGTGATTTGTGATTAAACCATAAAACTTTAACTGTGTAAGTAATTAATTAAGTTGTGATTCCTTTAAATATGTATCACCCTTCACCATACATGCACCCTTGTTATAGGCATAGCTTTGAGGTCATTATATATACACTATATGCATTCAAAGCATTATTTTTACTGCAATGTACTAATCTGTGATTATTCTATATCCACTAATTATATGCAGGATATTTAAAATTCCCAGAGAAAGACACCTCAGTAATGCACGTGACATATTAAAATAAATTGCTATTTACCAATATATATTTCCAGGGTTCTCCCCAAAGTGCCATAGAGAGGTAAAGCACCCTCTTATACGTAGTTTTAATTGTTATGGGAATCTCTACTATTGTGATGCAAATTTATTGTATTGTTATGCAAATTCAAGCCCCTCTGATAATTCTTTCCTGGGGAGAACACTGATTTCTGTGTATTTCGCAGGAGCTGATGTGCTGATGGCACTACCCGAACTTTTTCCTACCAAGTCTCCGAAAGCTAGAGAGAAGGGCAAAAAGCAGGGGGAAGTGTTTATTGTTCTTGTGGAGGTAAATCACTATCATGTGTCATTACAAATTGAGTTCTAATGCCTCTGTAATGATTGTAAGTGGGGATTTAATGGGATTGAATTAATTGGTATACTGTAAAATCTCACATTAAAGCCCTGGGCTTATATATGCTCCGGTAGGGGGTTTTGGGTGGGCTTATAAATGGTTGAGGGGGGGGGGGGCTCATATATTTTTTATAAGTGGTATGAAAAATGTTTGGAACGAGCAGAATACTATCTGAGAAATAAAACTCAAACTAACACACAATGGCAGTTTAATTGTAACAGTATTAAAATATATTTTTGTGCCTCAAAATAGACCTTGATATATATGGGGGAGGGGCTTATATCTGGGGAGCTCACATGTTTTAGCATTAATGTGGGATTTTACACCACCACCATTTGAAAAGTTTAGTAAATTTATTTCAAAATCTACCTACAGAAGCTTGCATTGGAGGGGAAGGTAGTCCAATTTCCATCGCCGTCCCCATTTCAGTATATTAAGTAATTCAATAGATGTCATACATGTAATTTTATGTGAGGTTTCTGTTCCTCTGCTTAACCTCCTGTCCAGCAATCCTCAAATGGCCAATGGTTTACTGAGTTTTTGTTCTCATTAGGGTTCAGTTGAAGCAGCACCATCAACACAGTTATCACCATTCCTCTTATGCCACAAGTATCCGGAAAAAGCAGCTTTTAAAACCATCATGGTGATGCAGAAGGCCAAAGAAGTGTATCTGACCCTCGAAAGTTCTGATTATGATGACAATGATCAGGATATGTTATTAACTGATGGACTGATCTGTCTTCTTGCACTATATTATGTGTACTCTTTTGCATACCCAAGCAGTGGCACTAGCTGCTTTTACTTTATTCAGCAATTTGTTCTAATGCAGACAGATCTTAGAAGAAGCCACAGTAGCTATGAGTCAACCATCTCCTCTTACTTGGCGTTTGTAAACAATAATTTTTAGACGTTTGCTGTATTCACTTAAACATCATGCATATATATATAGGTGTGCATGCAGGTTATTTACAGTAAGTGACAGTTAGCTATATATATATAGTGAGCCAGTTATGGAGTAGTCTTGGTTTGACCTGTGTATCTGAGTCAGGTATAGTTGCATTACAATTAAACCAAAACTACTACATCGGGTACTGTTATCTGTGAGTTAATTAATTCCAGGTAAATATACGGTACATAGTTTAATTTGACCCATGGAAACCGATATGTTATTTTGTTGACAATTTTTATCAGACTATATTTATCACTGTTTTTGTTTCTACACTATATATACTCACTGGTCAAAGATGTACTGGAGTATGTTTTCAGGCTGCCATCAATCAAGCATAAACTGTAACCAACCACATTAATCACAGCTCTCAGACATGTACATTTTGCAGTTGGATTATATTAACTGCTCTGCAGTTTGTAATAATTAATGCTTGATTGTCAGCAGCCCAAAACCAAACTCTGAACAAGATATGGTTACAATAATTATTGCATGTGAACCAAAATTATTAATGAGCTGATAAATATATAAATACAGTCTAAGTTTGACAAGTGTAATTTTTCTGTTGACATTACGTAACATGTCTATATAGTTACAATGGACATTATATTGTACATTAAACCAAAGTTAAGACTACACCTGAAGCCGTTAAGTTAATATTGGAATATGTTCAATAATTATACATGTATGATCATGATATATGAAGATCAATAATTTTCACATATGTAACATGGATATTAATTAAGGATTATAGTATATTATAAGTGACTCAATTGTTTACTGTACAATTGTGTATGACTGAATAGCTGGTGTTGAATTGAAAAAATACTTTTGTTGGTGTACATGTTACATGTATGACACTGATGCCTTGTGCTTTTTGCCTTGTGATTGCATGACATATTCAGTGACTAATAGTTGCCAAGCTAGAAATAATAATTACCAACTAGCTAAATTTAGAAATATTCAATTTATTTACATGCAGAAAGTGCTGGAACCTTAAGGAGTAGAGACAATTACAGTACTTCAACTAAGGCTCCATTATACTATAATTAATAACTGAGAAAAAGTTACCTTAGAACAAGCACGCAGTCTCATTTACTTTTAGGGACAACTACTTAAATTGATAAAAATATTTTTCCAATCAAGTATTTGTGCCAACTTAAAGGCCGGTTTTGTACTTGATCTGAGCGATCGGTTTCTTCAAGGGCTTATTATTCTTAAACTTGAAAACAATACCTTGAAACAAGAAAGTCACTTACTTAAAGGGGGAATTACTTAAATTTAGTAAACGTCTGTCAAAACAAGTATATATGAAAACTTAAAGGATTTTATACTTAATCTTAGTAAACAGATGCTTGATTAGAGTATTATTTCTATACTAGTTTCAAGAAAATTTGCTACTTACCCCATGGACCTAAAAATAAGTAAAAATCACTTAAGATGTAAGTGATTTGCTACTTGATTCAAGTGATGACTTTTTTCAGTGTAGTAGATGTAGAAATACGCATGGATTCCACTCTGTACAGCAAGGCTTCGACCGTGTCTCCAGGGATACCTGCATTTAAAACTACAGATTCTGGAAACAAATATTGATAATTCAAAGCAAACCTCTCAATGTTTCTTGTTATAGAATCCCCAAAAAGTATTACCCGCTTCCCGTCACACTTCGCAGCAATGCTCTGCATGTGCTTCATCTTAGACGCTCTTCGCTTCGGTCGTAATGATACACCAGGCGATGGCAGCGACTTTGGCAACTCTGAAAAGGGCTGCATCGGAATGAGTTTGTTCCTATGAAACAATTTTTGTTATAAATGGTTGTTGAGATATAAAATCATTCAAGACAACAGTCAAACGGCTCTATTGAGAAACTAAAGGAAAAGTAACTGTATCAATCAGTGTGCATGTTGCAAAATTGGCAAATTCTATGTGTTTTGATAGTAATTGATACGATGGACGAGCGCAGTTTGTGTTGCTCTTACCGCGCGCGGTTTCCAAATAGAAAGAGTGATACCGAACATTTGCAAATTCAGAACACTTTCTTTACGATTTTCCCAATGGTTGATGCCTATTTGACAGAGTGAGCAAATTAAAAGAAGGACAACTCACCTCGAATGGCTGATATCGTCAGAAACGTAAGAGTCCTTCTGAATTTCTCGATCTACAATTGAAGACATTTTGAAGGAAAACACTCGCATAAAATCGCGAATATTTTTATGTTCAGTCGACGATTTAACCTGATTATGTCAATAAATAGAAAGAACCTTTGATAGAGTTCAGTAAAACCAAAAAAACCGACAGCAAATTAAGAAGGCGCAAAAATATCGCAGATTTTTCTCGGCGGAACAAGTGAACTCGTCACCTCTGATTTCAGATTTCCCGCGACAGGAAGTCGAGTCCTTCGGAACCGGAAGCTGACGTCACCTGTCGTTGGATGAGTCTGCAACGGAATTAGTTACTAG
>JAOBYG010518831.1:0-15247 GCA_025403545.1 Epizoanthus stellaris | reverse complement strand
ATAAGCCCACTCAAAACCCCTTACGAACAACTATAAGCCCAGGGCTTATAACATGGATTTTACGGTATATCATTAAGTAATAAATAAACGTATTAAATTACCTTGAATTGTTTCATTTCTTGGGTCTAAGTTTCAGTTCAAGTAAAATATAGCTGTTACAGAAATACATTAGTCAGTGTTTGTGCAAAATAGCTAATACGTATTAATGGGGTTACCATCAACACTGTAGTTTCAACTGGTCTCAGTTAGCAGTTCCATTTAAACAAATTTCTTCCAATGTTAATTGTGTAGTTCGAATTTCAACATTGCAGATCGTAGGGATGCTGTACCGAGGCACATTAGTTATCAAATGTCTCCAAAAAATTACAGAGGATTTGGAAAAAAGATTGATGATTTTAAAGAAGTTTGATACAAGTTTAAGTAAATTGATAATTCCATTTGGGTTTAATATTTGGACGGGTACCAGCATCTCCGATATTCGAATAGTATGCAGTTGCTTTCTTAGTCTATACTATTTTCAAATCGTGTCAATAAACTTAGTTCTTTATAACACATCCTAATTAATCCTTAAACGTATAAGCCTTTTTGCATGACACGAATGTAGGTGGGGGGAGGTATTAAATGAGCTACGGCTACTAAAAGTTTAATGATAATCGCTTTAAATATATAAGAACCCTCCCCTCCCCACCTTGTACGTTTAAGGGTCAAATTATCTTCATTACTCCCCAATTTCTAACTGTATAACTATTTCCTCCTTCCATAAATGTTAATATCTTCTTCATTTAACAATTTCATCAGTGCAACATTGGTCAGGCAGTGCGAGGTGAGATGGAATACATTTCCACCGGAAATCCCAAAATCATGTTCTTGGGACCCGGATGTTCCAAGGCGGCGATGCCTGTGGCAGAGTCTGTGCATCACTGGAACGTTGTGCAGGTGAAATATGTTTGTGATATTATAACCATAATCTTGTATCAATTTCACTATTAATTCAGTTAGTTTAAGATCAGTTGATACGATACTTTATATTGTGAAATGACTGATAGTAACAACTTGCTTGATAGCTCTAGCGCTTAGAACATTAATATATAGAGGGTATTAACTGAGTATATGCAAGCAGTGTTATTCTCACTAACATAGCATTCTCTTTTAGATCGGATTCTCAAACAGTTCTCCTTTGCTGTCCAGGAAGTTTAGTTATCCACTCTACTTCCGCACAAACCCTTCTGAACATTTTTCCAATCTTGGGCGAATCGCCATCCTTAAGCGGTTCAACTGGAAGAAAGTAGCGATAATCCAACAGAACAATGACGTGTTTACAGGAATCAGCAACTCTCTTGTGGATCATCTGAAGAGAAACAACATTTCTGTTGTGGCGTACGAAAGTTACAAGGACCACCCGCGACACAACTTGCAAAACCTCAAGGTACAGTTATGCAGATAATCTAGGGTTTGGGTTAGTAGTGTGAGCTCAGGGCATGTTTGTAGTGTAGGTAGAAAATATTCTATTTAGCAAAGTGTGAAGTTATACAAATACATATAGATCTATATATGGTGTCTATAATTAAGGCTATCTCATATAGAACATATTGTTATTTCTAATGCGTTTTACAATTTTATATCTGTTTGAGAAACTAAAAAGACCATCTAACACACATTTTCTTTACTAGTAACATAACTCTTAACATGTTGGAGGAAATAATCGTAATGACTTTATCTTCTATATCCGTATCTGTTACAGTGTCAAATGCAACTTTCTTTGATTTTTCAGGAAAAAGATGCACGAATAATCTTTGGTTTCTTCTATCCTAATCAACATTATGTGACGTTTTGTGAAGTAAGTAAAGGGTTGCACAGAGTGCAATATATACGTGTAAAAGACGGGTTGCATTCCTTTTGATATATACTCTCTAAGAAAGTTATTATCATCATCATATTAACATGATCATCATCATCTTCATTATCATCATCATCATTTCTATCTTCATCACTATTATTATTATGATCACTATCATCTATCATCACTTAACCATCCCAAAAAACCATCACCAAAACACTCATCATCCCCACCATCACCGTGATTGCCACCACAACTATCAATGACATTACTACCCTCATTATCATTATCACCACCACCATCATCATCATATCATCACTCTAGTCTATCGTGAGTGTCATCTATCATCATCACCACCGAAAACCATCACCGCTACCTTCACCAATTATAGCCATCACAACTGCCATTGACCTCACATCCCCATTTTCATCATCACCACCACTACTACTATCACCTCTGTCATCTAACATCTTAATCATCAAAACTATCACCATCAGATTCACCACAATTGCCACCACAGCTACCATTGACATTACCATCTTCATTATCGTCATCGCCACCACTACCACCACCATCATAATTATCCACGGCACTTTCAGAAGCCTCTCAGCGGAATTTTAATTGGTAACCACGCTTTGTTTACCAGGCTCTCGCCAGGCTCTCCGCGTCCAATAGCCTCCCGGTTAATACTTAACAGGTCGCACACGCGACAGAGAAGCTTTTATTGGTCAGTGTATAAAATCGTCGCGCAGGGAAAAGTGTTGAAAGATTTTTATGTACATTGAACATTTTTTGAATAACATAGTGCTAGCATCATCACTGAAATTGAATTTGTCACGCGGCAACAGTTAGATCGCTTTCAAGGTTCATGCGAACGTGATGGAAGGTGACAAGATGGCGGATGCGTGTTGTTTACGTAGTTGTATTGTTACGAAATAAAATTTGCCAAACCCAGAATTTTCCTGTGTATTTGAATGGTATTTCACAAATCTATTACTCATACTTGTCCTTTCTAGCGGGTCTAAGTTTTACTAGATGTTGAAGATTCCAGATTCTAGCGCTACTTAATACCACTATAAAATCCACTGTGGCGCGCGTGTAATGGCCGAAGCCAACCCTGTTGACCCAGATCACGTCGAGTGCTTGGCAAATTTGTGCCGAGTATGCGGTGGTAGGTTAAAGAAATTCAAAGAAAAATATGAGTCCAGTTACTGCTGCAAGGATTTTAAAGATTTCATCTCCAGAAATTTTAAAATCCATGTCGAGAAAGATGACCCAAATATCCACCCGGCAAGGTTTTGCAATTTGTGTTACTTGTCACATTTGCGCCAGCCCGTGACTTGGCTTCAGCACTCGGAACGTGACTGCACGACGTGCTCTCTGTTTCTGAAGTCAAAGAAAGGAGGAAGAAAACGGAAGCCCGACAAGCGGCCGAAGTCGAAGAAATCAGGTGTCATTTCCAAAGACGCGACGGGAACCAAAATGACCGTGTTGCTAGCTGACAAGGCACGCCAACTCGGCGGTGCGCTCCCAAGCATGCGTGTCCCCTCATTTGAAGAGCACTTTGAATTTGCTATTCCTTATGCAAACTGTATATGCCCAATCTGCAAAGACATTCTGGACAAGGTTCTGGAAACTGATTGCCAGCATTATTTTTGTGCAGAATGTTTTATAAATACTGCTGGTGCGTGTACTACCCCCACAATGTTTTGCCCAGTATGTAAAGAGGACCTGGCTGCGCAAAATATCAAGTGTGGTACCCGCTTCATTTTAAACACCATCCGTGATCTTGCTGTCAAGTGTAAAGCTTGCTCCGCGCAGTTTCCTTATGAGAGCTGCGCTTCACATACCTGCCCACCCAGTACAGCACAGCCTGCTGCTGTCCCAGTTGCAGATCCTGAACCAGCCCCCATGTCAGTGGAAGCTGCCAAAGAAGAACTGCGACAAGGGAAAATGTCCGCTGACGTCCGAGAGATAGTCAACTTGGGAGTTAAGTCTCTGTTGGCAGAGTCTAATGATGGAACATCAATTGCCGTAAAGAACAAGCATGGAAAGGTATGGTGATGTTAGTACTTTTATTCTTACCTCAATTAATTTGCTCCCACCATGCCCCCCCTCAATTCAAATGCCAAGACTACAAATCCTAATGTAATATGTGCTCCTTTTCTGCAGCCCCTTGTGTTTCACCGTGTTCCCCAGGCACAGAAACCAAGTGACCAAGTGAGCTCCCGCCAGCTGCTGAACCGCACGCGTACTTTACAGAAAGTCGGGGGGCATATCAGTGGGGACCAGATGGACATCCATGTTGTCGACCACCTGAGGCGCAGCAAGGAGAGGGAGGGTTTAATCAAGGAAGCACTTGGAAAACAGATCACTCTGGAATTGCCTGCAGGAGAGTCACTGGCCATGAAAGCAGACCTGAAACTGTCATGGTTCCGACTAAACAAACTCCGCAGGTAACATACATCACAGCATATGCAGATTGCTGATAAAAAATTAAAGAATAATAACTAACAAGTGCATATTTAAAAATTATTTCCTTTCATTTCAGGTGGTTTGATAAGTGGGGTATTACCATGGAGAGTGAAAAGAGGCAGAGGTCCCAAAAAGAGGAACAGATTGGTGACAATCTAGAGGTCGAGTTGATGCCAATGGAGTACACAAAAAAGGAGGGAACCAAGCAGGTCACAGTGATAAAGCAAACCCCTGTTGCCTATGTGGTGGATCTGAAGCAGAAAATAACAGATTTCGTCCACCAAAACTCAGAGTAAGTATTATTTATGCTGGCTTTTCTTCAGTTAATAAAACCTTTATTTATTGCCAATACTGTTAGTGCAGCTCCTGCTGCTACTAATTATAACTTCTAAAAGTATTTGTAGTTGTAATTATTGTTGATATTTCTCTTTTACTCAGGGCTGGTTTTCTCACAACTCACAATGGGGAGATTCCTGAGGACAAGCTCTGGGTAAAACTGGGTGGGGACCATGGGCAGAAATCCATGAAGTTTGAGTTCCAATTAGCAAATCTTCAGAACCCCAACTCTAGCAAGAAAACAGTGGTATTTGCCCTGTACGAGGCCAAGGACACCCGGAATAACCTGAGGACAATCACCAGCCTTTACAGTGAGCAGATTGCGGACCTAAAGCACACTCAACTGCTGTAAGAAAAAAGCTGACTCATTTTGTGGGTACATGATGGGCGTCTGTATAAATATCTTAAAATACGGTAATAATATAAACTGTGCAAATGTTTTCCCATAAAGCCACTTAATGTTTCCTCCTTTCATTTAGAAACAAAACCGTGGAGCTGTTCCTTTTTGGTGACTACGAATTTCTTTGTAAAGTTATGGGCATTTCTGGAGCAAGTGGTAGGATTTCTTTGTAAATAACGCTTGGTGCTTTATTATGATTTTCTCAATAAAATTTAGTTTTGCTGTGTTTAAAACATTTTACTTTCATTCAGGGCGGCACCCATGCTTGTGGTGCACCATCCTGGCAATAGAAATGAAGCTTCCCAAGGAAAAGCGCCGGTCAGGAGTGGTGCAGAGGACATTGGAACACCTGAAGGCCACTTTGCTGGAGTTTCAGGAGAAGGCAGGCGGGGATTTGAAAAAGGCTAAAGAATTTTTCAATGTCATCCATGAGCCACTGCTAGAAATCCCAATTGAACAGGTTCAAAAAATCATTTTGCATTCCCATTTCACATTATAATAGACTTTGATAAGTTAGTTGTGGTTCAGATAATTACTGTCTGTAAGAATTGTGGTAAGAATTTTTGCATTGTAATTCCTGTATACTGTACTTTACAGATATGCATCCCTGGTCTCCACATTAGCCTGGGCCTGTTCAAGAAGTTTTGGGACCTTCTGATGGACGAGGCATCTGACCTGGACATGAAACTCGCCGCCAAGAAAGCAGAAACTGCAAATCAGAGCCAAGGTGACTCCAACTTTGAGCAGTACGTTGCAGCTCTTCATCAGATAAGGTCCCATGAGAAGGAATCCTTAGCGTTCTTAGAGCAGGCCCAGGAAATTGAAGAACACATCACTTTCCTACTAACAGTTACTGCATATGAGTTTTCACAGGATAATCAAAATACCTTCATTGCCCAGCAGTTACAGGAAGTCAAGAACCTCAGGGTCAGAGCTCAACAAGAGGTATAATTTAAAAACAGGTTTTACACTTCTCAGATTTATATGGAAACTCTGTGCCTAGCTAGAAACAAAATAATAACTAACAACCCTGGCCTAGGATATAATGAATATTTTTACTTTTATATATTCAGAAACTGAACTGACACTTATGAACTATCACTATTTGCAGGAGAAACTGGCTCAAGAAGTACAAGCCAAAACTCAATTTCCAAAGGAGTCTGGCTTGGTTCACAAAGAAATGAAGAAAACACTGAAGGACATGAACGTTGTGCTGCAAGTGTATATACCACAGTCAAAGCTTCGTTGGAAAAATCATGTGAACATTTGTTTGGAGGTTACGAAAACAATTTTGTAAACTGAATTCTTCAATTTAAATTATTCATTAAATCCAAATGCCAAACATTAGATTTATATTTATAGTTTTGTTTTTCCTTTCATTTAAATGAGGGCAACGTGAAGAAAATCTGCAAGACCCTTCCAGATTCAATTGCCAAATATTGTGACGACGCCAACCTATTGGAGGAGGCAAAAGCCATACAGGGCAAATATGAGCCCCTGCTCAGGTTGTTTGCCAAATGTCACTTTGTGTACAACGGCAGCAAACCCATGAAAGACGCACAAATCGACGTTTTAGGTACTCATACAGCTAGCGACGCATACAACGTTCATTTATAATTATAATACTAATACAGCATGTATTTCAAAAATAAGCTTTTATTATAATTTCACTCGGTAGTTGCTAATCTATAAAAATGTTCCACTTTGACTTTCCTTCCATATACAGAGCAGGACATAGTCAAGTTCGTCGGATATTTCCGTGCAGAGTTCCCTGAAGCCACCTTCCCTCCCAAATTTCACATGGTGGAGGACCATATCGTCCGTTTCATCAGACGATTCCACTTTCCACTTGGATTCTTCGGGGAGCAAGGCGGAGAATCGATTCACCATGAGTTCGCTGATCTCGTGAACCAGTTCAATGCCGTGAAACCTGCCACAAAGCGTCTGAAAAGCATGCTCGAGCAGCATTATGTGGAAGTGTATCCTGCAAATCGAGAACTCGTTCCTGAGATTAAACGCCGAAACCTGAAGAGGAAATCGAATGCAGAAAGCAACTGAGTACTCGATTTTGCGAGTGAACATAATTTAAAGCTGCCCGCATTTCGATTCGTGCATGGCATAATTATTGATCTTGAAATCACACAGCTATAAAGATTTCATAAATTA
The DNA here is from genome assembly GCA_025403545.1 of Epizoanthus stellaris. Classification (NCBI taxonomy): domain Eukaryota; kingdom Metazoa; phylum Cnidaria; class Anthozoa; order Zoantharia; family Epizoanthidae; genus Epizoanthus; species Epizoanthus stellaris. Next base: position 8,033 of record JAOBYG010518831.1, on the reverse strand, counting down.
ATGTACAAGATGTATTTCAGTATTATTAGTCTAGAAAGAAGAAATATTTGTATAAGTTAGCCATAAGAGGATAAACATGAACACGTTTTTCGATCTCCGATTCAGAAATATCTGAACGTTTGATATTTTCATATCAGTTACCTTTCTCAGCTTCAATTATTAAATTGTGTTATGTAACAAACTTCGTCTTCGCTTCATATAAATAAAGAAATGTCTTTGAGACCTCCTTGTTAGACTGATCCTTGTGAAGCGAAAATCAGTAACTACTATACTATAGTACAGCCATTTAAAGATGGCGGCGTTGCCATATAAAATTGCCGTTACAAAAACTGCTTTAGCGAAGAAAAAAGTTCATCTAGTAAAACACTTACCACGCTCCGGGCGTCCTTGATAATGCAGCTTTCAGGATTGCTGGCGTTTCTCTGTGGCAAAATTCTGGGTTCCCTGCCTGCTATATATTTCCAAAACCGTATAAGTGCATTTGACTGAATTATCGTTAGCGCAAGGTCTAGTTTTGGAGCGTCGTTTTATCGATATTTTGGATAAAAGACCAGGTTTTCAGTACTGCTCGAAACATTCACTTCCCTCGCCGCCATTTTGAGTGTTATCTGGTGACAAACACCCTCAAAATACTCGTTTTTCATTGGTTAAAACACAATGGTCTCTTCAGCACTCGGACGTAAACAAAGGCGGTGCCTTTCTGTTGCTATGCAAACGAACAATCATGGGGAATGATCTCTGACAATAGTGATCGCGGGCGCGACTAGATTAAAGTTCCGCTCTGAAAGTGCCGTGTATCATCATCATCATCATCATCATCATCACGAAAACCCTTATCATCACTATCATCTACCATCGCCAAACCATCACCATCAAAACCATCACCTCCATCATCACCCACGGTCGTCACCACAGAAACATTGACATCACACGCTCATTTTCATTATCACCACCGCCACAGCTACCACCACCATCATTATTATCATCACCATGATCATCATTATTACCATTACCACTTTCACCACTATCATCATCATAATCATCGTCATCATCATCACTAAAACCATCACCACCAATCTCATCAGATGTGCCACGACAACTAACATTGACATCACACCACCATTATCATCATCACCACCATTACTACCATCACTTCTGTCATCTACCATCACAATCACTAAAGCCATCACCATCAGCATCACCACAATTGCCACCACAGCTACCACTGGCATTACAATCTTCATTATCGTCATCGTCATCGCCACCACCACCACCATCATAATTATCATTATCGCCATCACTATGATGTTCATTATCACCATTACCACTTTCACCACTATCATCTATCATCATCGTCATTGTCATCATCATCACTAAAACCATCACCACTAGTCTCATCACAATTGCCAGGACAACTAACATTGACACCACATCCTCATTATTATCATCATAATTATCATTATCATTATCACAAGCATCACCAGCAGCATCGCTGTGATCATTATCACAATCGCAATCCAAAACCACCGCAATCACCGCCATCATTAACTATAACAATATCATAGATATGACATTCTTCTTCTTGAATAATTGAAGTATAGATTAGCATCAGTATATAAGTCTCATTTATAGCTGGTAGTTGAGGTGGTTTAATAGCAACTAGTTTAGAAAAAATATGATTAATTACAAGATCTCGAAATACTTTCCATCAACTCAAACCCAATAAGAAGCATTTGAAAACTGTTCTGAGCAAATGAGAACAGAAATTGAACACGCGGCGCGGCGTGGTTCGGTTACATAGTTATGTAAAAGCAGCCTTTACAGTAGGTCACGTGCACCTAGACCATATTGTATGCCAAATACATGCATATCTTTGTGGTTAAATAATTTATTTTGTATCGATTTCTTAGGCATACAAACAGGGACTATACGGTCCCAAGTACGTGTGGATCCTCATATCTGGCCGCAATGAGCGGAACTGGTGGAAGGTACAAAACAACAATGTTGACTGTACTCCTGAGGAGGTTCGGTTGGGACTCAGCAATAATCTTGGGACTGGGGAACTGACCTTGAGCACTGACACATCACCAACGATCTCAGGGATGGTAAGAATGTATGCCCGATATTGACCATTATATTAAAATAAACTAGATATAAGGCGCGCTCTCATTAGTTGAACGCTGTTTACCGTAAAAAATCGTTGTGCGTGTAATGGCTGCGTGTGTTTAACAAAGGCAATAGAAAACATTTCCTGTGTTTTCTATTGAAGGAATAGAAAACGAGTGCGCGCGGTATGTTGAGTTATAGAAGCACTTGGAATAGGAATTTGTAAGACACGAGAGAAGTGTTATGTTACAAATTCCCAAATGTTTCTATAACTCAACATAGCAAACCGACGAGTTTTCTATTCCTTTTATAAAATAAGATGAACGAAAAACAGCAAGGAGAATATATAAACAGACGAACGAAGTGCAAAACTGTTCTTTATCAAATTCTGTTTTCTCCCAACCAGTTACAGCTGAAATTTCATTGGTTTATGTACAAGCTAAAGCAAAGTCGGGAATTTCATTTCTGAACTTGTCGAAATAATACCAACAGAACTGAAAAGTTCAAGAAACAGCTTCACTACAAACTAGTTAATGTCAAGAATTGATAGAGATAGAAAGATTTAATAATAGAATGGAAACGTTCGTGCACGTTCAGGGAAGTTTCTCGCAAGGCCGTTGCCGTTGGAGTCGATGATCAATTGAAGTAAAAAAAAGTTCAATCACGAACGATCCGATTGCTGCGCAATTCGAGCAATGAACGATCGATGTTGGACTGTTTATTTTATTGCTGGTTTAAACAGAAGTTGCTGTCAGTTGGAGAGAACACCGAGGCTCCCGAAACCGCTGTTTTAGATGGGTTAACTGATCTTTTCCAACTTCGGAACAACAACGCTGCACTGACAATTAAAGCTGCACAACTCGAACTGATACACGATTGTTGTAATATTGAAGTAGAAGAGAAGACACATAATTTTCAATCTTCAGTTGAGAGGTAGGTTGTTCCTCTTGTAATATATAATTTAATTTTGCTTCTAATTTGAAAATATTGAGCATTTTATACTGTGTTTAACTCCCTTTGTCGAATGGACTTTCTTATGTTCGTAGCTGGCTTGTTATGCAGAACGCCAGAAGACTAAACATTTGATTCTGTTTAAACGTAGTCAAAGTTTCCATTTAAAGAAGATGAAGACTTTCATTGTATAATATCCAACCAGTCAGTTATTTGTTTGAAAACTTATAGATATATTGCAAACGACAGAAAAAATTGAGCAGCAATGCGGATGGCGAAAGTAAACAGGTCTTAGAATAGTCGACCCACTCACACATCAGTCGGCCAACAGTTTTGCCTTGAGAACCATTAAATAATATTTTGAAAAATGCTATTTGTTGTAGTTACACGATATTGTTTCTATGAAAGTAGTTTTCAAACTACTGAAAGTGGGGAAATATATCAGAATCTTTATTTGTGGAAATCTGTTGCACGAAGGTCGCGGCTTGAAAAGCTGTAGAGGTCATGTTGTGACGTAGCATATCTATATTGAGTTATAGAGACGTCACCCCAGCCAATCAGAGCGCGTGTTATATCTGTTTTATTTTATAATGAGTTATGGTAACACATGTGTAAATTTCGGAGAACGCGAAATAGCTGTGGAAACATTCGATTCGGCTTTTGCCAGCACAGGTATTTCTTGTTCTCCCAAACATGCAGTCGTATAACCATAACTCGATGAAAAACACAGAAATGTTTTCTATTTCTTAAGTATGCTGCGTCTAGTGCTTTGTAGTTTAGGATTACGTGTTTCGCAATTCAATCTAGTAAGTTTATTTATTATTTTGCCCTTTGTCGGTCTTCCACTGATTATTATTTAATGGAATTGGGCCACCATAGTTTTTTTCGGGAGCCCTCGACTACTTTATTTCGTTTTAATCCTCTTTTATTTACATTGCAATCATCGTTAATTAGTGGTTCAAATAAATTGTTGTTGTTTTCGTTGTTGTCGTCGTCATCGTCGTCGTTGTTGTTATTGTTGTTGTTGTTGTTATTGTCGTTGTTGTAATGTCAGCGTGTATTGCTCTTATTTCAGGACTGAAAAATTACTTTTTATAACTGTCTTTTTCAAAATTGTCATTATGTGATGCTTGATCTTCACTGAATGTTATTAATTCAAACATTGAAATCACCTTTTGTAAACATTATATACTGAATAAAACTGAACTTCACAGGAAACCAAAGACACAGATTACTAATCACGAAACTTGATTTATAATACACCTGATTAAAAATCAAAGCTAATCAAAAATCCCATAATTGTGGAATATGGCGGTTTTGGTTATTTAGCATGATTTATAATCTTAAATGTCCTTCCTTTCATCACTTGTGGCGATGTCCTCTTCCAATTTGAAGATTTATGTTAAATCCCAATAGAAGTAATTTCTGGCCATATTTATGAACATGCAATCAAACGGCCTTGCCCTGCCCCTTCAAGGGAAATTGAATCATAACGTAAAACAATTTCTTGATCTTGTGTTATAGACTGCCAAACAACTTCAAGTCCGTTATCTGGAGCGTCAGAAGGCATCTAACTACAATCCCGTGAACCCATTCGCGCCGTTCGGCTACGACGCCGCCTGGGCATGTGCTTTGACCCTTAATGCGTCCATTGAAGTACTCAAACAAGCAAATGTATCTTTGGAGGATTTCAACTACAAAAGCAGCTACATGAGGTCGATATTTGTTCAGATACTAAAGAACATGACCTTCCATGGAATGTCTGTAAGTTGAAATATTATTAATATTACAAACATGTATTGTTGTTATTGTATCTGCTATTGTGAGACCGTCTCAAAATTGTATTTTAAGACTGCAAAACAGTCCTAAAAGTATGATGGAAGCGGTACATAAGCACACGACAGTATAGAACACTTTGTCAAAATCAGTATCGCAGTTATTTGTTTTTCAAATCTCCTTACGATAACTTGTAAGTTAACAATGGTGTCACGAACTCCTAATTTGCAGGGTCAGATAAGATTTAACGAGGATCACGATCGAATCACCAAGCTAGCAATCAGGCAAATACAGAGTAAGTGCATATGATGTATTAATTTCAAGTTTGAAAACTGATTATGGAGGCAGAAAAAGAGAGAGAAGGAGAGACAGACAGACAGACAGACAGACATGCCAGACAAATAGACAAACACACATGCGGACAGACAGACAGACAGGCAGACAGACAGACAGACAAATATGAGGACAGAGAGACAGACATGCAGACATGCCGAGAAACAGACAAAGAAGATTACATTTTGCAGTTTATTGCTATCCATTAGCTATTTTATTCTTGCAGGAACATTTCAAAATAAATATTAATTATAGGCATTATATCAATACTGTATAATAATGATAGTAATAAAAATAAATTAATAGGCAGTTAAAAATAATTCTAAAGTATAATATATAAATTACATACAGTGATAACCAATGATAAACTATTGTGGCGTGAATTATATATCCAGAATGAGAGAAAGAGAGGAGCTAAATGTGATATTAATAATTATAAAATAACTCACATGTAACGCGCGCTCTGTTTGGCTAAAATTTATGTTTGTACAAGAGAACAAAGAATGGAAATTTGCATAATCCTAGACGTTGTGCTTGGATGTTGCAAAACTGGCTCTTCCCGAGGAAGAAGTGCTAGATTTTGAATTAAACTTCCACTTTCTCAAGGAGGCAAACAAATTTGGTCGTTCTGAAAAACACATTGAGTTGGAGGAAACGAGCAACTGCTGTGCCCGTAGTGAAACCAAAATTGACAAGAAACCGAAATTTCCTTGTTTCTTTGCCGCTGTTATTTTATTAAAGCAATAAAAGTCATTCTCTATATCTTTTTTTTCTGTTATAAACACTTGGGATATTGGGAGAACACTCGCAAATCGTAAAAATAACTCGCCTTTGGCACGTGATATTTAAGTTTTGCTTGTGTTCGCCCAACATCCTGCGTGTTTATAACATAGAACAAAGATATAGAAAATATATTTTATTGCTTAATAAATGCATTTAATAGTTACATATGTATATAAAAATATTAACAATAACGTATGATTTGACTTTTTCTTGACTTTTACTTTGTTTAGCAAATAAGACCTAAACATTTAAATAATCTGCGTTAATCGTTTTAATTTTTTTAAATTTCTCTCAATATCTTTTTAGTAAGAAAAAATAAAATAACAAATTTATTTCAAGAGATACCTTTTCAAACTGCATTCCAATTGGCTATAGCCCAGGTGAGAAGTTGCATGCTTATTTAGCAACTCGCCTCAAGCAGACTCGTAACTCGGAAGCTTACAACTGGACAATCGCTAGTCGCCAGTTGCAACTGGCAACTCTCAAGTTGCACAACCTCGCAAACTTTAATTCTAAAATATTATAGAAAAACCGACAAAAATGTCTGTCGTCTTTATACTTAATATCAGAAAAGACGTATTTGGAGTATTTGCATTGAACATACTAATTAATTAGTTGAATTTCAGGTAAAGGTGATGTGGAAAAGAGAGTTGCACTATATGATATGTCTACGGGAGCATACGAAGACATTGCCGGTGTGCCATACCACTGGGATGGTAAGTAGTGTGCCGTTCGATTGGTAGAAAAACAAGTTATCTATGTACAGCGGTTTCTTGTTAAAGACGCAATATTACCTTCTCATAAATACATTGATTGATAAATCATAAGAAGATGATTTTGAGCATAGAAAAGGCAAAGAAAAACAAATTGCTATAGTTTACCTTGATTTCACGAAATGTTAGCCAAGTGAACTTACAACAAATGTTGATCATGCGATCACAAAGAACGCGGTATGAACGAGTATGAATGAATGAATGAATGAATGAATGAATGAATGAATGAAACCTTTATTTAACCAGGGTGGCCCACTCAGCCATCAGTGACTGTTATCAGAAGGGGCCCTGAGAAAATTAAAATTATTAACAAAAAGCTTTCGTAAACTTATTTTTTATTTTCTTATTTTTCTTATTTTTCTTATTTTTCTTATTTTTCTTATTTTTCTTATTTTTCTTATTTTTCTTATTTTCTTTACTTTCTAATTTTTTTATTTTTAATTTCGTAAACTTATTTTTTACAGTAGGAAACTGAGGTACTCGATCGCGTGGACCCTCAAAGAAAGAAATTTAGCTTGCGAAACTACTTCATTAAATGCGCATGTGTATAGTGGCGATCTTGACCTGCAGTGGTGGCAAGTATAGTGATGACACTTTTATAGTGGTGTGTACTTTTACTTACAACGGGGACTCAACCAATCGGAAAGCGAGAATCTTATTAAATGTAGTAAATAGGCAAGTCATCATTACGTACTGGGCGAATTTCCTTGATTGTCCTATTCACTTGTAGTGAGGTGTAATTCCTCACCTCATTATAGCTTACGATAGCTTTGGCCTATCTCATGAAGATAACCCTAAATGGCGTCTGATCTCTGAGCTGCAGGTGGCAAGGTTCCGGTGGACGGGCTGACCATAACGGAGAAGGAAGTGGGAGTCAATGCTCCTTTGTTCTGGATTATAACCTCACTGTGCATCATTGGAATAGCAATGGCAATCGGGTTCTTAGCATTTAATATTTATAACCGTGAGCTGAGGTACGTTTGCACCACACCTTAAATGTTAGTTTAGGACGTGAATTTGTTCTCACCTAATAACTCATAACATTACTATTCTTACCGATTACATGATTACTACTACCTAGTTATCGTATATCTGACTAATTTTAAATATATTAAAATAGCATATCTATTCAACGGTAAGTTAGTGACGATTCCATCATCCATTCCTCATTGTCACTCATTCGTTTATTTTTTCCATCGTTCCTTCTTTCCTTCCTTCTTTTATTTATCCATCCAAACATCCATCCATCCATCCATCCATCCATCCATCCATCCATCCATCCATCCATCCATCCATCCATCCATCCATCCA
>JAOBYG010517720.1:0-15259 GCA_025403545.1 Epizoanthus stellaris | reverse complement strand
AAAAGCCATCCGGCCGGTGTGTCTATCAAGGAGGAACGGCAGGGTAAATTCGGTCATGGTTCATCTCCTACATAAATATTTCCAACAGAATGCGGACGAAGTCGGGCGCGTCCGCGTGCTCGCTTGGCTCGCGAGCGAGCATTCATGTAGGTCTAAACCGCTCTTTCTCACAGAAGTGTAAAAAATAGTTTATTTTACAGTTTCAGGAATAGCGTCAGTTAACTGAAACGTAGGGATATCTCTAGAAGTCGGCGTTGCTTCGTGATCGCCCATGACGAAGCGACTGCCGTTAAGATGTTGTCGATGAGCAACCATCTGAGCGATTTTCTGCGCTCGCTTCAGCCGGGCCTGGAGCCCGAGAAAGAAGCCTATGAGGATGCTCGAGAAGCGCTCAGGCGGCAGCTCCATCGCGAGCTGCGCCGACGAGGCCTGTGGCTTTCTCCGCCGCGCTATCTCGGCATCCTCGGCGAGCGCTGGCCAGGCGACGCCCTCGAGGAGTTGGTTTCCGAATGCTATATTGCGATCTGCATCGATCGTCTACCGTCGCTCATGAATCAGATTCTGGCCGGCAACGATATCGACGGTCTGCTGGCGCGCTGCGTCAAGAATTTCGTGCATGACCGGCAGCGAGGCAATGACCCTCTGGGCTATCGGCTGTACCAGCTGATCACCGCCGCTCTTTCACGACTAGCCGAGCGCGGAATGGTACGCTGGCGGCCGACGGGAAAGATCTTCAACCAGACGGTGTGCAGCTTCGGCGACTTTCCGGAGACGGTCGAAGCCACGGACCTGAGCGTACCTATCCAGTGCCTGAATGACGATTTGTGGCCGCAGATCATCTTCGCCCAGGGCGCGGCGCGATCCGGCCTCGAGCCACGTCTCGATCATCACCTCGCCGGCCTCGAAGCGACGGTAAATGCATTTGCTTTCCGCGATCTGATCGAACCTTTGAAGCACGACACTCGGGCCCGCTGGCGGCAAGCGGCCGGTGCGGAGCTTGAGCGCTGGGCAACCCCGGAACGACACGACGATCTCTACGATCTCGCTAATTGCGTCCAGCAGCACATCGAGCGTCAGGATCCTGAGGACCGGCGGCCGCTCCAACACCTTTGGAGCTTCCTTTTTGACTATGCGCTCGGAGCCAATACCGACGCGGTGATCGAGAAGGCGGAAAGCTCCGGCAAACCGCCTACCCAGCTCGGCTTGGAAAAAGCCCTCGGCCTCTCGCGCCACCGCATCGCTGGCCTCAAAAGAGAGCTTGGCAAGATGATCGAGGATTGTGGATTCGCAGTTTCGAAAGATGGTGGCGTTAGCAGAAGGAGGAAGGAACGATCAGCAAGCATGGACCGCGACGAAAAACTCCGCACCGCCACCGCTCACGCGGCCGACTCTTGGTTCGCCAAGCGTGCCGACATCGAGTCCAGCACCCGGCCAACACAGCTCGGCGACCTGATCGTCTTGCCCGCGCACCCAGACCAGCTTGTCGAGTGGCTGCTGGTCGAGCGACGGCAAGACGGTCAAGTCTCAATGCTGGCGGTGGACACCAGACCGCTAGCCGGCTCACTCGATGTGCCGATCTCGACAGAGCCAGGCGGCGTGGCTTGCGTGCGCTGCGCAATCGAGGCCCGAGCTCCCTTCAATGCTGTGACTTCAGCACACCGAACCGGCTCGCTGCCCGATGACGTTCTTGCCGAGGTCATCAAGACCTGGCGGCCGAGTCAAGACAGCAACGCTGCAATTGAGCGGCAGGATGTCGACGAAGACCCGCACTACCGCGACCATCTCAAAGAGCTCGAAGCGCTGAGTCAAGACCTGGCAGCAGCCCTGAACCGAGTGCATGAGCCGACTCGCGAAATACCTCGGCGTCAAAGCCGGCCGCGTCTTTCGAGGCAAGCAGCGAAGAAAGCACTTCTCGCTCTGGCAGCCCTACTCCTGCTTAGCCTCAGCGGTCTCGCGATATGGCAACGAGACCAGATTTCAAAGCTGGAAAGCCTGCTTGAGCCAGTACCTTCTGTCAACCTACCCTTCGTCTGGCTAAGCGCTGAAGAACCGCCCCGAGGGCGCGAAGATGCCCTATTCATTCCGCTCGAGGCCAAACGCCTGGCCATCGTGCTCGAAGTCTCGTCCACCGAGGCGCATCCGCTCTACCGCGTTGAGATCGAGACCAAGACCCCGCGCCGCCTCGTTTGGTCTTCAGATATCTTGGTCAAACACGATAGCGAGCTGAGCTTCGACTTGCCGGCGTCACTGCTGTCGAGCGCCGAGTACGAGATCCGAATCTACGGCCTCCGGATCGTCGACCAGCCAGCAAGGCTCGAGACCTACACGTTATGGATTGAGGTCGAAGAATGAGCGGCTGCTAACCCGGACTTCAAGTCTCGAGGCGATGAGCCGTCGCTCTCTCAGTCGGAGCGGACCAGTCCTTGGCGCCAAGCATAAACGGCCGCCTGAGTGCGATCTGCCAGGTGAAGCTTGCTCAAAATATTGCTGACGTGACGTTTGACGGTTTTGTCGCTGATGCCGAGCTTGCTGGCGATCGTACGATTCGATTCGCCCTCGGCGATCCTCCGGAGGACTTCAATCTCACGCTCCGTGAGCTCGAAAGGTGAGGATTTCGATGCCTCGCCGCGACCTTGGAGCTCGCTCATCACCCGCGTGGCGACCCGTGGGTGCAGAGTTGCCTCACCGCGGGCAGCGCGACGAGCGGCGGTCGCGATCTCCTCCGGGTCTGCATCCTTGAGCAAATAGGACAAAGCACCAGCCCGAATCGCCGGGAAGATATGCTCGTCTTGGTGGTATGAAGTCAGGATGATCACCTGCGTGGTCGGGCTCACTTCCTTCAGGCGGCGGGTACATTCGACACCGTCCATCGAGGGCATCAGCAAATCCACGAAGGCGACGTCCGGAGCCGAATTCGCAGCCAAGGCCACCGCGCCGAGGCCATCGGCAGCTTCGGCAACGACCCGCAAATCCTCCGTCGACTCGAAGAATGCCCTCATGCCGGCTCGGACCACGGCGTGATCATCGACGATCAGAATCGTGATCGGAGCATCGGATTTTTGACTCATTTCGCCAGCTCCCGACACCAATGAGCCTCGATCACAGTCCCTTGCCCGGGCTGGCTCATGACCTCGAAGTCACCGCCGAGACGGCTGACCCTCTCAGCCATGCTGCTCAGGCCAAAGCCTAAACCAGAGGTCGCCTCGGGATCGAAACCTTGACCGTCATCTTCGATCTTCAGATGGGCCTCGAGCAAAGTGCAATGGCTATTCTCTATTTCTTCTAGGTCCAAGTGCACGACAGTGCTCTTAGCGGCGCTATGGCGGGCGACATTTGCCAACGCTTCTTGCACGACTCGAAAAAAGCATTGCTCGAGCTCGAGGGGTAAATCTGCCCGCCCGCGAATCCGCAAATCAAGGCTAATTTCGGTCTGTTTCGTCCACAATTCAGTGAATTGCTCGAGCGCAGCCGCCAGCCCCTGATTCTCGAGCGCGACGGGGCGCAAGGCGAGGATCAGGCTGCTCAGCTCGCGGTTGATGAGATTCACCAGTCGCCGGGCTTCAGCAAGCTTGTCGGCGGCGCGCTCTGGCTCATCGTGGAATAAGGAATCGACCGAACCGAGAAACATCGAGATCGAAAAAACTTGTTGCTTCACCGTATCGTGGAGCTCACGGGCGAGATGATTCCGCGCCTCGACGGCGGCCAACTCTTGACGGGTACCGATCAATCTATCGAGCTCGGCCGCCATATGCTCGAGGTCGCGCGTGAGATCGCCGAGCTCGTCCTGTGAGGCATCGTTTACCCGCGTCGTCAGCTCGCCGCGACTCCAGGCGGTCGCCGCCGCGCCCAGATTGCGAATTCTGCGCACCAGGCCACGGGTCGTCAGGAGCCCGAAGATCGTGCCGACGACGAGGCCGATCGGCAGCAGAGAAAAAGCGGTGGCTGGAATGGCCGAGAAGAGCTGGCGGAGGATCTGGCCGTGACTTTGCGCCCGCGTCGCGGCTTCGATCGCGACAAATCCCAGCAGCTCACCGCCCTGCTCTATGATCGGCGCGGCTGCGACGATCGTGCCGTCCGATTGTCGATGGCCAACAGCGATGCGATCTGTCAGCGCTTCTTCAACGACTCTGCCGAAATTCTCCGTCGGCGATACCTGCCGATCCGAAGCGTGCGCCAAGCTCTGAGCCTCGGTGTTGAAAATCGCGATCGTTGAGATCAGAACACCGGCAGAGAGCGGTCCGGGTTGGGCCAAGATCCGAGGTGCAGCCGGGCCAGAGTAGGCCTCGACCCAAGCTTCTGCGACCGGCGCATCCACGCTTTGATGCCAGGCCAGCGGTCCGGCTACTCGAGCCGCATAGTCCGCGATCTCTTTGACCAGGTCCGGAGCTGCCAGCAGGTCTTGACGGACCAAGGCCAAAGCCAGCTCCGAGAGCGTCAAGACCACCAATAATGCGGCGACTGCGGCGAGGGTCGCCGAGGCAGCCATTTTCCAACGCAGCCGATTCATGAGCCAAGGTTACCCTCGTTTGGAGCTATACACTGCATTTTGAGACTCAGTAGAAACCTTATTGGAAGACCCGTCGGTGAGCGCTGACTCGCCACGCGTGAAGATCGAGGTCGCAGCGATGAGCACTATCCCCACCACCATGAAGGAAAGCCAATTCTGGAAAGAGAAATTCCAGGCACTGAAGCTCATAGCGGCGAGGCGCTCATCGATGGCGGCGCTATCGAGGCCTTCCGCACTCAGGTGAGATCGCCATTGCCGGGCGATCTCGCCGAAGAGTGAGTCATCGACAAATTCGAGGTAGATGAAATAGGCACTCCGACTCAGGCTGGCAGTCACCAGAGTTGCCATAGCGCCACCAGCAAAAGCGCGACCATAGCTCAGGGTCATGCCGCGTCGTCGTTTCTGAAAACGGTGCAAAAAGACGACACCGATGGGCAGCAGGAGCAGGTCTGCGTTATACAAGAGGTCGCTATGACCGGGGCCGGTCGCGAGCAGAAGGATCACAAATAGAGAGATGACGAGCCCGATGCCGAGGCCCCAGATCAGTGAGTCTTTCATCGCTAGCCTCCAATAATGGGCGGCTTCATCGCCGCCCGACAATCAGGCTATTGACTAAAAGACCGGCGCGCATCGGCCCCGAGGCCAATGGCTCTATGGGCCTTCAGAACCATGGCTTGAATCACCGGGACTAGCGACTTGTCGCAGCTGATCGAGGAAGTCGCGACAAGCGGCGATATAGAGATCGGTGCGCAAGAGGGAGCCGAGATGACCGGTGGCCTGCAACTCCACCACGTCGGCGCCCGGGTAGACAGCAGCCAAATCAGGCCTGCCGGCTCGGCTGGGGTCGTCGGCGGAGCGCAGAATCAAAGTCGGGCGACTCCATGACGGCTCAGCCCAAGCACCGGCAAAGAACTCCGCGGCCACCGCGGTATGGGTGAGCACGGTGGATCGGCGCAGTGCGCGGATATTGCGGTCGAAGTTTTCCCGGGCCAACTCGAGGGCGGCGGTCTGCGCCGGGGTCAGCGTGACGTCGACCCGGAATAGACGCCCGAGGGACCGGCACATGATCCAGCGCAGTAGCGGCCAGGGCAAGAGCCGGAGAATACTCATCTTGCGGCGCAGTCTCTTTGCCGCGGCCGGATCGGCAGCCGCCGTGTCAAAAAGGATCAGCCCCAATGTCCTCTCGGCGCGGTACGCGGCCAGCACTTGGGCCACCATGCCGCCGAAAGAGCCACCGGCGACGACCATGGATGCAGCATTTTCATATTCGAGAATCGCCTCCAGGCCGCTGATGACCTCATCGAGGGTGGCGACATCGGGCAGCGTCGGCGCGATGAAACGCACCTCCGGCGCCAGAGGCTCGATGAATCGCCGCATCTGATAGGCGCGGCCCATGGCACCGTGGAGCCAAAGCACGGTATACGCGCCTTCGCCGCCGGCAATATAGCTCCAGTCGACACCATCGACTCTCAAGGTGCGCAAGCGGTGCCTCTGCTCAAAGCAGGTTTGTTTGGCCAGGAGCTCGGCCTTCTGCTCGTCATGCCGGAGTCGGGTGATGGAGTCGTGGGCTTTCATGATCATGTTGAATAGGCAGTGGCTTCATAGTTTCAGTTGGCGAATTCTATATTTCGACTCATGAAAAATCAAATATCTGATCCGAGCACCTGGTCACCGTCGACGCAGAGCTGCTCACCTTCGTGCTGCTCACAGCTCGACCAGACGCGCCGAGGAGAGCGACATCAGCTGTGCCGCGTAACATTTGGCTCTTCGAAGCGTATCCCTCACAATGTGAGGGGAACGGTCAGTTCGCCCGCTGCGTCGGCGCGCTTCGGTAGCGCCACAGAATCCACGAAATATCTGGAACGAATTAATCAAACAGGACACTTGAGGAATATGACCGAGAGTCGAAGCTCACTCCAACTGATCAAGGGCACGGTCGACATGCTGATCCTCAAAGCGCTGTCGCGCGGGACTGACCATGGCTACGGCATCTCGAGATGGATCCGCGACACCTCCAGCGGCGAGCTCGGCCTCGAAGACGCGGCTCTCTACCAAGCCCTTCATCGCCTGGAAAATAAGGAGTTGATCGAGAGCCATTGGGGTAAGTCTGAGAATAATCGCCGCGCCAAATTTTACCGCCTCTCGAACGCTGGCAAGCGCCACTTGGAAGCCGAGGCATCGCGATATCGACGCTACGCCTCGGCCGTCTTCCGCATCCTCGACGCCATCTGAGGAGACCATGATCGATGACGAGAGATTCCCTCGACTTTTCCGGTTCCCCTGGCGCAGCCGTCATCAGATTCAGCGCGAGGTCGACGCAGAGCTTTTCTTCCACCTCGAGTGTCAGGTCGAAAACCTTCAACATCAGGGTCTGTCGGAAGAGGATGCGCGGCAGGAAGCCAATCGTCTATTCGGTGACCTGGAAAAAGCGCGTGCTGCGCTCAAATCTGCCGGCCGTCGGCGCGAAAGATCTCGAAGGAGACAAATGATGTGGAGTGACTTCCTACGCGATATCCGCTACGCCTGGCGCTCTCTACGCCGCGCCCCTGGCTTCAGCGCCACGGCCATCCTCGTGCTCGCCCTCGGCATCGGCATCAACGCCGCCATCTTCAGCATCGTGAATATGATGTTGGTGCGTCCGATTCTCATCGCGGAGCCCGCCGAATTGATCGGCGTCTACAGCCAAGATACCGAACGCCCAGAGACCTGGCGCGCCTTCTCCTACCCCACCTACCGGGATATCCGAGAGCAAAACGACGTCTTCTCCGGCCTGGCGGCACATGCCATCACCCTTGCCGGCGTCACCGAAGGCGACGTCACCAAGCGGATGATGGCCGGAGTGGTGTCATCAAATTTCTTCGCCACACTGGGCGTGCCGATTTCACACGGCCGCACCTTCACTCCGGCCGAGGAAGATCCGGGCTCCGATGCTGCGGTGGCCATGGTCAGCTACCCGTATTGGCGCCAGCAAAAAACCGACGAAATTCTCGGCTCGACGATCATTGTGAATGGACGGTCGCTGACCATCATCGGCGTGACCCCTGAAGGATTCACTGGCACGACGGCTTTGATGGCCCCCGATCTATGGCTGCCATTGGGTATCTTCGAGGCCGTGGCGTCGATGCCAGGCTCATCGGCAGCTATCGATCTTCGGGACCGCAAGAATGGGCAATTGATGCTTATCGGTCGCTTGCAACCGGATCTCGACGCCGACCTGGCGGCTCCTCGTCTCGAAGCTCTGGCGAGCCATCTCGAAGCGGCCCATCCGGTCGCCCAGGAGAATCAAACCTTCGTTATGGCACGCCTGCCGCGGCTGGGGATGTCGACCCAGCCCGCCGACGAGGGTTTTCTTGCCGCGCCAGTGATCCTGATCATGGCGATGGGCGGCATCGTGCTGCTGATCGCCTGTCTCAACCTGGCCAATATGTTCCTCGCCCGCGGCGCCAGCCGACGCGCCGAGCTGGCAATTCGTCTATCTCTCGGCGGCGGCCGTTTCCGTCTGCTGCGTCAGCTCCTCTGCGAAGGCCTGTTGCTCTCCTTGGTGGGCGGTGCCGCCGGCCTGATGCTGGCCTATTGGAGCACCCGCTGGCTCTTCTCTTCGATCTCGGAGCTCTTGCCCTTCGGTATCAACTTGATGCTGAACACCAGTCCCGACCTGCGGGTTTTCGCCGCCACCCTCGGCTTCTGCCTGCTCGCGACTCTGCTCGCCGGCCTCGGGCCGGCCTGGAAACAAGCCTCTGGCGATTTGATCGAGGGTCTTCGAGAAACCAGGGGACTTGCTGGCGGCAAAGGACGCCTGGCGCCGCGCAAGATTCTGCTCGTTGGCCAGATTGCGCTTTCACTCGCCTTGCTTTGCGCTGGTGGACTCTTCATGCGTGGAGCTCTGGCTGCTGCCGTGACCACGCCTGGCTTTCCGATGGAGAACGTGCTCCTGGCCGAGCTTGATACCAACCTGGCAGGCTACGATGAAATTCGCAGCCAAGGCGCCTATCGCGACGTGCTCTCCAAGCTGCGCGCCATGCCGGGCATCGAGGCCGCCAGCTTGTCATCGGTGGTGCCGTTTGGTTCGCTGACCCAGAGCAAACGCGTCGCGCCGGTGGGCCAGCATGACGACCAGCAGGCGATCAGGGCGCACCAATACATCATCGGTAACGATTACTTTGCTGCGCTGCGCCTGCCGATCCTGCGCGGCAGAGACTTCTCTCAAACCGAGGCCTTCGAGTCGACGTCACCGCGCATTGCGATCATCGACGAGCCGTTGGCGAAGCAACTCTGGCCACAAGCCCAGCAGCCGGCCGACGAAGCGCTCGGTCGATCGATCAGACTCGTGACCACCACTCCGAACCAGCAGATGGAGGCGATAGAGATCGTCGGTGTGGTGCCCGGGATTCGTCATCAATTCTGGGATCAGCAACCGCCGCCCCATATCTACCTACCGCTCGGCCAGCGCTTTGCCAGCAACTTGCATATCCATCTGCGCCTCGACGAGTCGAATGGCCAAGCCGAGGGCCTGATGTTGGCGCAGACCAGGCAGGAGATCCGGCAATACGACGCCCGCCTGCCGGTGCTCGGACTGAAGACTATGCATGAGCACCGCGACCAAAGCCTCTTTTTATGGCTGGTCAACGCCGGTGGCAAATTCTTTTCTCTGCTCGGCTTGCTCGCGCTCTTCTTGGCGCTGGTCGGCGTCTACGGCGTCAATGCCTTCGTCATCGCCCGGCGGCGGCGCGAGATCGGCATTCGCATGGCCCTCGGCGCCACCAGGGGAGACGTGCTCGGCCAGATGGTTCGGGAGAATCTGCGCCTGACATTGATCGGCCTCGCGATCGGCTCTATTCTCGCATTGGCGATCGGCAAGCTGCTGAGCGCCATGATCTTCCAAGCGGACGGCGGCGCGCCCCTGGTCTTGATCATCGCGGCGTCGCTGCTCACCGCCGCCGTGCTTCTGGCCTCGATCATACCGGCCCGCCGAGCGGCGAATATCGAACCCTTCGAAGCCTTGCGCGATGACTAACGCCGCCTTCGATGGCAATCATGAACACGGAGACTCCGGAGCTGCGTAGACCCATCCGCTACTATGTCTGCCGTAGAAATCAAAGTCTCCGTGTCCTCTCAGGCTAGCGGCGCGCGGATCGCACGCCATCTCGCCGCGTGCTCGTCGCTCGGCTTGTGCGGCGTACAGGAAGTACGCCTCCGCGCCTCGCTCCTGCGCTGCGTCGATCTGGCGCACGCTTCACGCGCCAACAAGCTCTGCCTCTTCGAAAACTTAATCAGACGAGACACCAGATCGTAGACGGAATTTCTTCGCCGGATTATCGACTTTGTCGGCGCTTTGCGCTCTTGAGGCAGAAGAGCATGCAAACGATGACGCCGGCAGTCCGCAGGCAGGCCTGCCGGTCAAGAGGAGGCCCGATGTCGACGCCCAAAGTCTTGCAGAGCCGCGCCGCCCAGAAACCGAAATTCCCGATGCCGACGCGCTCCCGCGCTCGGCTCGACCCGGAGCGTTGGCGATCGGTTCGGCAAAAGGTCAAGCTGCCGAGCTTGCCGAGCGCCTTGAGGAATCGGCTGCGACCGCTGGAGAAGAGCTTCAAGGCGCTGCCTTTCATGCCACCCGATCAGCGACTTTTCCACCGCTTGAGCTTCGGCTGGAATATCGCCGAGCAGGAGCGCATCGACGCCATCGGCGCTGAGGCCTGGCTCGAGGAGCAACTCCATCCCGAGGCGATTGATGACGGCGGGCTGGAAGACGCGCTCCTGGAGGCCCTTCCCGCCCTCTCGATGTCGGCCGTGGAAATCCTCGTCACCTACGGCGACGAGCTCGAGCTGCCGATCTTCGAGCTCTGGCTGGCGACTCTCTACCGCGCTGTTTATAGCCCGCGTCAGCTCTATGAACGCATGGTGCATTTTTGGAGCGACCACTTCAGCATCAATATCTTCGACGACTTCCAACATGCTCTGCTCCCCGTCGACCACCGCGAAGTCGCTCGCGCCCACGCTCTCGGTCGCTTCGGCGATCTGCTGCGATCCAGCGCCCATAGCCCGTCGATGCTGATCTACCTCACCAACGATTCGAATATCGCCGGCCATGCAAATGAGAATTACGCTCGTGAGCTCATGGAGCTACATACCCTCGGCGTGGATGGCGGCTATACCCAGGAAGACGTGCGTGAGGTCGCCCGCTGTCTAACTGGATGGACGGTCTCGAATGAAGAGAACCTGACTTGGGGCACCTTCCGCTTCGACGCCTCGGTGCACGACCAGGAGGCGAAAACGGTGCTCGGCGTGCCGTTGGCAGGAGGCTCCAATCAGATCGATGGTGAGCGTGTGCTCGACATTCTCGAGGGTCATGAAGCGACGGCACGTTTCGTTTCCCAGAAGCTGCTGACCCGCATCTTCGGCGTTGACGCTCACCCCAAGCTGGTGCAGCACATGGCCGAGGTCTACAGCTCAACCGGCGGCAATATCCCCGACATGATCCGCACCGGCGTTCGCGATATTTGGCCGAGCACGCGTGGACGGGGCAAATTGAAGCGGCCATTTCACCTCGCGACGTCGACTCTACGCTCGACCTTCGCCGGCCTCGAGGATCCCTTTCTGGTGATCGGCTTTCTCTATGAAGCCGGCCATCTACCTTTCGCCTGGGGCCCTCCCAACGGCTATCCCGACGGTGGCCCTTATTGGGCCGGCCTGCCTCTGCCGAGGTGGAATTTCGCCCAATATCTGGTCAATGGCGTGGCGACTTTGGACTTCTCTTTTCTCGACCCCAACGAGCCGCCCGAATTCATCGCCGATGTGCTCGGCCTGATACTTCAGGGGGCGCCTTTGGCGCCCAATCGCCGCCAGCAGCTGATCGATTTCATCGCCTCCCGGCCGGTGGGCGAGCAGCGCATCTACGAAGGCCTCGCGCTCGCCGCCTCGGCGCCGGAAATGCAATACCACTGATTCGCCACCACCGATCCGGAAAACGGAGATCTGCCATGTGTGATGCCAAAGATCGCGGCTGCAACGAATATCTGAATCTCTCACGTCGACGCTTCCTGGGAATCGGCGCCGGCACCCTCACCGCCGCCGCCATGCCGGCCTGGCTGCCTCGAGTCGCCTACGCCGACTCCTTCGCCTCGCGCGATGTGGTGGTGTCGATTTTCTTGCGCGGCGGCGCCGACGCTCTGACTCTCTGTGTGCCCTTCCTCGAGCCGAATTACTATTCGCTGCGGCCCACTCTCGCCGTTCCGCGCCCGGATTCAGGGGCGCCGAATCGCGCAATCGACCTCGATGGTCGCTTCGGATTACCCCCCGCCATGGCGCCGTTGATGGAGGCCTATGATGCGGGTCACCTCGCATTGGTGCACGCCTGCGGTCAGCCGCTGGCCACCCGTTCGCATTTCGACGCCATGCATGTCGTCGAGATCGGCCACGGCGCACCGCCGGGCAGCTTGACCACCGGCTGGCTGGGGCGCCACTTGATGCAGACCGCGCCGTCGCAGTCAGGCGGCCTGCTAAGAGCGATCTCGCTCGGCTTCGGCATTCCACGCACCCTGGCCGGAGCGCCGGCGACCTTGCCGATCAACGATCCGGTCGGCTTCGTATTTCAGGGCGATCCAGCCACCGCCGACGCCCGCCAGGCAGCGATCGAGGCGATGTATGCCGATCTCCAAGATCCGCTCGGCGCCGCGGCGCGCAATACCTTCCGCACCATCGATCTGCTCTCCAGGCTCGACATCGCCAATTACCAACCCGCGGGTGGTATCGCCTATCCACAGGATGAGCTCGGTCAGTCGCTGCGCTCGGCCGCCGCTCTGATCCGCGCTGATGAAGGCATCGAGGCCATCGCCATCGATGTCGGCGGCTGGGACACTCATGAATTCCAGGGCTCGACCGATGGTGAGCTGCATCTACTGATGGGCTCTTTCGCGTCGGGACTCGCCGCTTTCCATGCCGACCTTCAGAATGCCGGGCAGAATAACGTCACGACCGTGGCAATGTCGGAATTCGGCCGCAACGTCTTCGAGAATGCGAGCTCCGGAACCGACCACGGCCACGGCGGCGTGCTCTTCGCTCTCGGCTCGCAGGTCAACGGCGGCAGGGTGGTCACCGACTGGCCCGGGCTCGAAAATGAGCAGCTCCACGAGCAGCAGGATCTGAAGATAACGATCGACTATCGCGACGTGCTCTCCGAGATGCTCGAGAAGCGGCTGGCCGTCGAAGATGCCACCTCAGTCTTCGATGATGCCGCCTACTCACCGACCTCGCGGAGCCTCTTCGTCTGAGCAGGACGCCATCCTCAGCGGGCCTCTTGACAAGTCAGAGGGCTTGGAACACAATGGCGTTAATAAGGCGTAAATGAGTCACGTCATGACTCCGAATCAATGCTGCCGATCGATTCCGGCCGATCGCTGCTGGCCACAGTCCTGGCCGGCCAAGTCTGGCTGGTCGTGCCTACGCCTTGCCATTCCAACTCCAACCACGCCCAATCTATGGGCCCACTAGGAGAAATCTCAATGTCAGTCTTTATTAGATGCCTCGCGTGCTGCCTTCTTCTGATGTCTTTCAACGCCCCCCAGGCCGCGGCGCAAGACACCGAGATGAGCCCCGAGACGAGCCCCGAGATGATGGCCATGATGGCCGCCTGGCAGAAGGCCGCGACGCCCGGCGAGCAGCATGCTTCAATGGCCAAGCAAATAGGCACCTGGAACGCGAAAGTCAGCACCTGGATCGAGCCTGGTGCCGAGCCCATGGTGAGCGAAGGAACCTTCGAGCGCGAGTTGATACTCGGCGGTCGGGTTCTGGCAGAGAGCTATAACGGCAATGTCATGGGCATGCCCTTCGAAGGCCATAGTCTCGGCGGCTATGACAACGTCACCGGCCGGTGGTGGACGATGTGGACCGACAATATGTCGACTGGCCCGATGGTGATGTGGGGGGAGTGGAATGACCAAGAGAAAGGGATCGTTTACGTCGGCAAGACACCCGATCCGATGTCCGGCAGCCTGATCGATATGAAGACAATCGTCCGTCATCCCAATGAGGACGAGGAAGTCATGGCAATGTATGACCTGCGCAGCGGCAAGGCCGTGAAGACGATGGAAATCGTCGCCAAACGCCAATAAGAATCTCCGTCGCTTGAAACCGTCGCCCGGGCTAATCAGTCTCGGGCGGCGGTTTTTCATTTTTCCTCGACCTTCCTCCGACATCCCGCCTGCCGCCAGACGCTGCTAGAGTTCGCCGGATCGGCCGCCTTCCTCAGGCCTGGCCGATCTACCATGACCGAGAACTCTTGCCGCCCGTATCGGAGCCAGCGCTTGTGACAAGCGACGATGAGACGCGAATCGAAACCGACGCCGGTAGCTCGCCTTCGAGAACGTCCGTCGCAGAGTCTTTGCTCGAGACCAAGCCGACGCCGGTCCCCCAGCAGATAGGGCCCTATCGAATCCTGCGCAAGCTCGGCAGCGGTGGCATGGGCACCGTTTTCCTCGCCGAGCAGATGGAGCCGGTCAAACGTCAAGTCGCGCTCAAGGTCATCCGCTCCCGCTATTCGAGCGAAGAGGGCCGCATTCGCTTCGAGACTGAGCGCCAGGCCATGGCTCGCCTTCAGCATCCGAATGTGGCGCAGATCTTCGAGGCGGGGACCACGGAAGAAGGCCACCCTTATTTCGTGATGGAACGCGTCGATGGCGTCCAGATCACCACCTATTGCGACCGGAAGCGACTACGGATCTCGCAGCGCCTGGCGCTTTTTAGCGATGTCTGCTCTGGCGTGCAGCACGCGCATCAAAAAGGCATCATCCACCGCGACTTGAAGCCTTCGAACGTCTTGGTCACCGAGGACGCCCAGCGCCCGGTGCCGAAGATCATCGACTTTGGCATCGCCAAAACATTCGGCGACGAGGAGATCAGCGATTCGCAAGTGACCGGCGACCGCTTGATCGGTACCCCGGCCTACCTCTCTCCCGAAGCCGCGCGTTTGGGCAACGGGCCGCTCGATCTCGATACCCGCGCTGACGTCTACTCCCTCGGCATCTTGCTCTTCGAGATCCTGGTCGGCTCGCGGCCCTTCGACGATGCGCCAGGACTCTTCGAGCTGCTGCGCCGGATCGCGGCCGACGAGCCGCCGAGCCCACATACTCAGTGGCAGGAACTCGATGTCGAGCGACGGCGCAAGCTGGCGCAGCGGCGCCAGAGCGATCCGACCAGCGTCGGCAATCGCCTGCGGGGAGATCTGGAATGGATCGTCCTGAAGGCGATTTCGAAGGATCGGCAGCAGCGATACGATTCAGCAGCGGCGCTGGCTGCTGACCTGGACCGCCATCTTCGCCATGAGCCGGTAGCGGCGAGCCCGCCTTCCAAGATCTACAGGCTGCGCAAATTCGTCCGTCGTCGTTCGGGCATCGTCGCTGCTTTGGCCGGCATCATGGTCGCCCTGGCCGCCGGCTTCGCGGCGCGCACCCTGGAGGCTGGGCGCGCCAATCGCGAAGCCGAGGCGGCGATCGCGGCACGCCATGAGACCGAAGAAGCGCTGCTCGAAGCGGAACGGGCGCGCGCCGAAGCGGCTGAAGTTTCGACCTTTCTGCTCGACCTCTTCAGGGTCTCAGACCCTGGCCGCGCCCAGGGCGATTCGATCACCGCACGCGAGCTGCTGGACGACGCCGCGCGCAAGGTACGCGGCGGCTTCGAAGACCAGCCGGCGGCGCGCGCGCGATTCATGCAGACCATCGCGGATGTTTACCGCAAACTTGGCCTCTTCGATTCGGCGCT
>JAOBYG010516609.1:0-15273 GCA_025403545.1 Epizoanthus stellaris | reverse complement strand
CCCCCCCCCCTCCCAGGCTTTGAATATACCTGAAACAACTGGAATGCTTCCAGCACTTGTCTTTATGGAAATGTAATTTATTTTATCCTCTCTTGAGCCAAGTTTAGATATTGTCATTTGGAAACTGTAATTGTTTGCGAGATCAATTGTATCTCAGAGAAACAACATTTCCTTTGGTGATTGTCAGAGCTGGCTAGCTATTTTCCAAAAAATTCTTGGTTTTTACAACAGAAAAACTGATGAAAGCTGAACTCCAGCTCCTAGTTTATGATTTAAATTGTGAACCAGCATTTTTGAATCCGAACCAGCTTCTGAACGGTACTCTTGAGATGATCATTTGTTGCATCGGGCGTCATAAAGAAACTAACATTTCTATACTAAAGAAATGCATTTATGAAAAAAATCATATACACAAGAAGGAAAGGAACAGTTATCTGAGAATATGAAGATGTTTTATCTTATTGATACCTGCATGCTGTCTACAAAGGTTGGAAATGCAAAAGTGAATGTTTTCAATCAAGCAACATTCAAGTTTTGGCTCATAAATGAAAGGAAAAACTGCAATATCATGTCTCACAACTTCCAGGAAGCAGGAATCAACTTGATTATTTTACAGAACGAAAGAGCTACCCGAGATGTGTTATCACCGTGGAGAGAAGATGTTCTAAATTTTACATGCAGTGAGTAATATCAACGCGAATTCAATTTTGTTGCTACACTCAATAAATGCTGCATACTATCATACCAGTGACTGTACTGTGATATAAATTTCATTATTCTGCAATGACTAGTTCTCAAGATATAAAGCATTGTTAAAAGTTTGGATTTGTGATGTGATGTACTGTAGACTACGAGTACATGTAGTCCCCCTTTTGCCTCCATAATTAATCTTGTCGAGAGGAGCCAAAAATAGTCTTTATTTTCTCCTCCTCTTGATAGATTGTGGAGGAAAAAGGGGGACTACTCGTAGTCTAATGGAGTCATGCAATTTAACTTTTTTCCAGTATAGCGTGATGATGGCAAAGTAAAGTTACCAAAAATAATATGCACTGCAGCTACATTGTACATATATTATCCTATAAGATCAACATTGCTTGTATTGCTTTTAAAATAGTAGGCATATAATGCAATTCAAAATAACATTTACATGTATTCTCTTAGATAAACATGATTGTACTTGTACAGTATGCTTGGCACCCCATTACACTGTGTTATGTACATGTACATGTACACCATCTGGTCCTTATACATGTAAATGTATATATATATAGATCACAGCATTGTGCTTTTGTTCAATTTTAATACCAGCCTGTATAAATTTTATAAACTACTGGTATTGTATTTTATAGGTATTTTATTGCACATGGATTGATACCAGGTGAGATTTATTCAAGGCTGATCCACACATAATTATACTTTTTTAAAATTATTTGAAGTTTTAATTAAATGGAATATTAATATTATTATTATTACATCAACTCGCACTAATTTGGTGTGACATTCTGCATTTGAGAGTCACCTCACTCTCACAGGCCGTGAAATTTACAATTAATGGATACTAGTTCAAAACAAATTGCTACTACATGTACATGTAAGTAAGTAAATTATTACAAGCAAAATACACCCAAAATCGCCACTGCACTGTACTGGCAATAAATGTATGTGATATACAGATATACTGTTTCAGACATTATCAAGAAAGTAAATAAGCTAATTTATTTTATTGTTCAACTCAAACGTGATAGAGTTCCTGTATCTGACATGATCACTTTCTATTGTACATTGTGTCAGACCAGTTTAGAGTACAGTTGCCAGGTATACCACTATAGATGCCTTGCCAGCATATTTGTCTGAAGCCATTGAGTGAGCGTGAGTACAAAAGCGGGTTCTGTCAATCATATTTTCTTGACAGAATTATGAAAGCAGCCTGGAGATCAGTAATTTGTGCAAACTTAGTTCCAGACGATCTGAAGCTTGCCTTAAGCTATTCACAGAGATAGCGACAAATCCTGACCACAAGTTGGCCCAACTCCTGCCAAGTAGACACGTCTCAAGTTACAGCCTACGAAAGTCTTGCACTTTCGAACCTTTTAGAACTAAGACAAACAGGTTTCTAAATACTTTTATACCAAGTTCAGTAAAATTATATCAGCATTGAACCCCGTTTTAATATAGTAACTTTTTTTATATTTTTATTATTGTATTGTAAATATTTTATTATATTGTAAAGTTGCTAGCTATTCAGTTTTTCTAACTGTATTAAGAGGCAGACTTTTTAAATAAACTATCTATCTATCTAAAAATGGTTTCTGAAGCTCTATTAAAATGGCCATGAAAAATGTAGAAGATTCATGGTGTGTTTCAGTATTGTATTAACTGTGAAACCTGCAATGAAACAATTAAAATAGTCTTGAAATACACCATGAAAATGAAGGAATTGACAAGGTCTGCTTGAAATATGCCATGTAAAATCCCTTGAAAATCCAATGAAAACCCCCTTGATAATCCCATGAAAAGGGTCAAAATTTCAGGGTGTAATTCATGGAAGTTTTTCATGGGGTTATGCCATGAAACATACAATGAAAACCACATGAAAATGCCATAAAAATCGCATGAAAAAACCATGAAAATCCCATGAAAGGGTAAAAATTCATGGGGTGTTTCATGTATAAAAGTGGTTCATGAAACCCATGAAAAAGGCCATGAAGAAATCTTTAAATTAAAGTATGATGCAGTCAGATATATATTTTTTACAATCATGTGTTTCCAAGATGTTGTACTATTTCAAACCAAAACTGAAAAGAAATAATTAGAGTTTAAATATTACTGTACTTAGAAATGCTTCAATGATGAGAATCATTCCATTTCATTGTCTGTGCTTCAAGACCACTGACTAAGCTTTGACATCTGAAATAGCTGTATATACTTGTACTTGTAGGTACATATTTACATGTATTTCAAATTATTGTTTCAGATGTTCTGGATCTAGCATGGTCACCAGATGACTTATACATTGCATCAGGAAGTGTTGATAATACCATTTTGATCTGGAATGCACTCAGATTTCCAGGTAAACACCTAATAACACTCATCTGTTAAGCTGAAAAAACATATATCGATCAGGGTTGCTAGGCAATAGGAATTCACTGGCCACTTTAGTTATTTTTGTAGGCTACTTTACCTAGACAAAGTAATAATATCTATTGCAAATAAAATGAAATGGGGAGGTTCTGACATTATTTCACTGGCTACTTTGCAGAATGTGCCAGCTACATAATATGTGAAAACTTACTGACAACCCTCTAATATGTAATATAGACCAATGTACATGCAGTGAGATGCTGCTAAAAGAAGGTGGAATGCATGCATGCAACTTGCAGACTTCTAAGTTGTGGTGCAAAGGACATTATATATTAAAATTATTTCTTTGTAGAATTAAGTGATGTACATGTATCAATCACATTGTACAATAGTGTTTCAAGACACGGTCCTGAGGATAGGAACAATCTGAGAACCAACTTGTAGGTCAAATAGAAGCCATAATTGATATTCCAGGAAAATGCTAGATATTCAAGATTTGAGATGTACAATATACTGTCTGTGGTGCCTGATCTCCATTTGGACTTTTTAGAGACTTTTCACTGGCTGAGGGACAAAATAACTAATAAATGTTTTTTTTAATTAACCGGTGGAGGCCTTATATAGTTATGTAATACTAATAAATTGACGTATTAACTAAAGGGATGTTAATTCGACTTTTCCATGACCATTTGAGGAGTCAGAGGCTGTGTATTGATATGGTCAAATATTATCATTATCATCAATGTATATGCACTGTGTACATTTGTAATAAGATATTTGATGTGAGAATAAGTGTCAAACTTGCACAGCTTGGCATATACACATGTAGCTCGTAATGGTGCATGAGGAAAAGAAACTTGTACATAGGGAAGATCTATGTTTTATACATGTAGAGACTCACAACGTAATGTGAGAAATGCCATGTTTTTTCTTGGAAGGCAACATCTAGCTAGTAACAAACACATTGACAGTTTCAAAGTATGCCCAGCTTGATCATGAGAACTTTATAAAGCCAACATAATCCAAGATGGGGATACAATAGGAGAACACAAACTTCAGTCACACCACCCAGATTCATTACCAAGGCCACTTAATTCCAGAGGGCCTTTGTAAGGTAGAAAATGCTGAGCTTTACCATAAGATTTCATAAGTATGAGACTATTATAACTAGTAGGTCTACCATATTCTAAATTCTACATGGATTGTATGCCGTGTTTGCTCTATTAAGCCCCCTAGGGTCTTATTTAATAATAATAATTTTACAGTTCTTAAAAAACGCATTATACCAAAGTCTCCATGCTTTTTACATTAAAAATTGTTAAAAAGATAATTTCATAAAAGTGATTAAAATAATTTATGATAATTTGAAAGCTAATTTAAAAAGATGTGTCTTAAGTTTTGCTTTAAAAACATCGACGGAAGGAGAAAGTTTAATAGAGTTCGGCAGGGCATTCCACAGTCTTGGAGCAGCACAGGAGAAAGAGTTATCGCCATATGTTTAAGTTTATATTTAAGTTTAGGTGCTTTGGAGGGAGGAGTTTATTAGAAGGGGGACTTAATAGAGGGAGGGAGCTTATTAAATTTTCAAAGTGTGGAGCATGCAGTCTATCTACATGTTTTATTATAACAAAAAACGTGTTCCCGTTAGTGTTCTCATGTTTTCCCTTTCTGCAACATGCCTGCCTACATGTAGTTCTATAAGTATAAGTACTGTCATGGTTTTGAGTGCAATTTGGAATAAATCAGCACAAGTATTTCCCTTTCTGCAACATGCCTGCCTACTGTACATATAGTTCTATAGTATCGACTTTTGTACATGGGTTTGTGTTTGGGGGTAGTATGGGTTAAGGGAGGGTTGGAGCTTATTAGATTTTAGATCATTTGGCCCCAGGGGACCCATACCTTGAGGTTACTATTTTTAGCGATTTTTTCTGAGGAAGATTTATATGTAGCGACTATTTAATTTAATAATTCCTTTAGTTTTAAGAAAGAAAAGGTATTGATTAGTTTGAAAGACAATTGAAACACTTGTATTTAGCGATACTCAATTTAGCAATTTCTTACAAACTCGCTAAAATCGCTAAATTTAGTAGCCGTTAATGATAGTAACCTTAAAGTAGGTTTAATAGAGGGGTGGAGTTAAATAGAGGAAATACATGTATTGTGTGTATGTAGAGCAGTGTTATGTTGCATTCATTTGCATCTCTTCCACTAAATATGAACAACGCACTGAAATCAATGGACTGTCTCTGATTAGATTTGTATGTTATTAATTATCAGTCACCCACATAAGATGGCGCAAATTTAAAATCTACTCTAACAATTGGTTTTGTACTTGTTCACTCACAGAGATAATAAAAGTTGTCAAAGGCCACACTGGCCTGGTCAAAGGAGTCACTTGGGACCCAGTGGGGAAATTCCTTGCATCACAATCGGATGATAAGAGCATGAAGATCTGGCGCACATCTGATTGGGAGCTTCAGGCAGAAGTACGTGAGCCATTCCAGGAATGTGGAGGCACCACACATGTGCTGCGCTTGAGTTGGTCACCTGATGGCCACTATGTCGTGTCAGCTCATGCTATGAACAATTCTGGCCCAGTTGCAAAGATTGTTGAAAGAGATGGATGGAAAACAAGGATGGATTTTGTTGGGCATCGGAAGGCTATTTCAGTTGTGGTAAGAACAGGATTTCATTTACATATCACTCACGCCAAATATTTTGTTTTTATCACTCATTCAGAAATAGCACCACCATTTTCAAGATATCAAATTGGTTCTAGAGATCATGGACAATCAGCCAGTCACTGACGGTCACTAAATTATCAGCAGACAGACTGGCATACAATAATAAATATTTGGATGTAGTACATCAAAATTGTTTTACCCAGGGGATACTCAAATATAAAAAACATGCAGTACTGTATGTCCCACTGTGAAGGGTTTGGTTTTAGCATTTTAGTCTGGAACAGGGTATCAGTTTTTGAGAATCTTCCAAAGTGGACATTATCCTTTCCTAAAAACAATTTGATTGATTGAGATGCTTGTTTTTAGAACAAAACAACAGTTTAGACAGCCTGTGGTTTGTTTATAATACAAACTGTAGCTTGAAATTTGAGGGTAATGTTTGACTGGATGTGGTCTAGAATAGATGAGGACATTTCAGTGCCTAGTCTAGGATAGGGTGTCGAAAACAGCAAATTTTGGTCTACATCCGAGGCATGTACATGTATACAGTATAGTCATGCAATAAAAGCATGTGTAAAGCATAAAGCCTATGGTGATTTCAAGATTTAGTGGTGACACATTGCTTCAGTGAAACACAAAATAACACAAGATTACACTGATAAGCAAATGTACAGTCAGGTTCCTTTCTTGTGTGAAGTATATACAGCTATTTTTTAAAAAGTTGACTTTTGAAACATACAATAGGCAATAGGAAAAGCACAATACCCAGTCCTCAAAGCATGATGGGAGTTCTCATTTCCTCGATTCTTGATGTATTTTGGAACACAATATGCTCAGACTGCTGGTTTGTTGTGCTTGGTTTGCAAAACAAAGGAGGTTATGCAGTGCAAGATATTGCACTCCCATGATCCCTTTGGTTCCTTGTATTGTGCATTTCCAAGTGCATACATGTAGTGTATGTTTGCAGATGTAAACATTTTTTTAAAAGGCTGTATACATGTACATTCGTCATTCATGCATGCTGTCAGATACAGTAGACCCTTGTACAGTCTAGCAAATACGTGTGACCATGCACATGAAAAAGGGGTCCAGAGGTGAAACAGCATAAACGTGCTTGGATTGTTATTTATAAATGTGTTTCCAATGTGTTTCCAATGTGTTGGCAATGTGTTCCCAACACTGAAGCCAGTACTGGAGCGTTTGTTTGAAATGCTCAAAACAGCCAAGGTCAAGTGGAGTATTCCAAACACCATTTGCAACAGTGTTTGAAACACTACCTTTAATGAGATTTTGACATGTATCATGTTCATGCCTGTGCAATGCTTCCCGTTCAAAATAACAAACATCCTGACCGCTTCTGAATTTTATATAGCATCTGCTTGATTCTATTTTGCAATTCAGTCTAGTTAAAGGTCAAATGTATTTTATGGCAGTCTATCTTGGGGCCTGTCTGTGACGCAGGCTACCATTTTGCAGCCACAGAATCAAAGTTTTTGAAATATGGACCTACAGAAGTACACTTGATTTACAGCAAATCAACAGTAATAGTTTGTAGACACAGTCCAGTGTCATTTATCCAGACACGTCAGGACC
The DNA here is from genome assembly GCA_025403545.1 of Epizoanthus stellaris. Lineage (NCBI taxonomy): Eukaryota > Metazoa > Cnidaria > Anthozoa > Zoantharia > Epizoanthidae > Epizoanthus > Epizoanthus stellaris. The sequence goes on along the minus strand of JAOBYG010516609.1, from coordinate 7,912 downwards.
AGTGATTAGAAGGAAAAGTGATTTGGGGTTGGATCAACGTTCAAACAGCACATTTCAGCAAGTGTAATGGGTTCTATATACATAGATGATAATCACAGGCAAGCCAAGCTTGTGATCAATTGAATCAGTTGTAACATTGTAGTGATACGATGTACATCATGTTAGTAGCTAACTCATATATTCTGATGTGATAATTTACATGTGTACGACTCTAGCTGAATACAATGAACGACCCCTTATCAGTCATTTCTTTTCCTACAGAGATTCAACCCAGTTCTGTTTGTAAAAAAGGTTAATGGAGAATCAACAAAACTAAAGGTGAAATATATATAGAATCAAAGTACATGTACATGTATATGCACATAACATCTGACCAGTAGTATGTACTGTAAAGTTCTTATAACAAGCCTAAGGCTTATCTCTTTATTTTTATTGTTGTACTTTAAGTACATCATAGAAATATAAGTCAGTGGTCTTGTTTATTTTAGGGGGGAGGGGGGTTGTTTTTGGAAGTATTTTTACATCTGACATTTTTGGGCCTATTTCCGGCATGGGAGCAGCTTATTATCAAAGTGGAGCTTAAGTGTATGGTAGAACACCATAGCACTTGCAAAGAATTGTTTGCTGCTTGGATTTTGTTTTTTTCATTTATTTTGTTAACAGTGTCACCTTCTTTCCAGCAATATTCCTGCTGTGCCATTGGAAGTAGAGATAGATCCTTGTCAGTTTGGGTGAGTCAGTCGGTACTTTCAAGTCTTTAAATGAAGAATAAATCATTTTTCAGGAGTTACACACAACAAAGTGAAACCGATGCTGGCTAAAAACCAGTGAAAAAAGTCTACATCTACACTGTACATCTACATCGATAATTGGCAACGGTTGCCCATCTCACCTGTGAGTGCTAGTGGTGGTGCAGATGTTGAAAGGAGTATAAGACACAGTTTATGGTGACCTTACATGTAGGAAAAGAAAGAAAATGCCAATAATTTAATATGATAAGAAATGTGCGCAAAGAGCTTGTCATTGAGTCAGTTGGGATTTGAACCCATGACCTTCTAGTAACTGGACCACTGCTGTACAAGCCCAGCTACTGAGCCACTAGGAACAGCACACGAGTTTTAAATCTATCAATGTGTGAACATAGGAAATTCGCTGAATTCCTATATGCACTGGGTATGGTCAGGATTCAGTAATTCAATTTTTTCACTGATTTTCAGACAGCGTTCGTTTCACAAGTTTTTAGTTGTGTGAAGTAATTACACTATAAAAACTGGATGGTTTAACAAAATATGGGTTACATGTATCTCACATGCACTCCAAATTGACTAATAGTTTTGGTCAAAATAACAAAATGACCTCATTTATTAGTCAAAATAACTGTTTTTAGTGGTCAAAATTAGACTAAATTTTTATTTTGACAAATAAAAAAGGTCAAATCAGGATGCACCTGAAAGAACCCTATTTTAGTGTTATTTAACCCTTCAGTTTTTACAGTGTACTAGGTTAACTTGTTTCAGATTAACGTGTAGGATCTGGGGGCCAATGCTCCTCTGTTAGTTGTCTTAAGTGTGTTTGCTGCATTTTGATAGTGATTTTGAAGGACAATGGTCTGCTGGTTGTGATTTTAAGACATTTTTATGTGCAAACAAGGAAATGAGGGTTTGACACACAGAAAACAGAAATCAATCCATGCATTCTCAGAGTAGACATGACACGACACGACATTCTTTCATGCTCTTTTGCCAGATAGGTACAATTCAATCGTGAATTTGATCCACTGATTGGCTAACCATTGCTAGAACAAAAGTGTTGAAACAGATTTAGCCAATCACTAACCCTTCTCATTGCATTACATTCACATTGTTATGTCATTCGATTTGAATTGATCAACTGACACTCATGCATGCGAAATCCGCCCAATATACTGTGTGCCCGTTTGCATTGCTTTGTTAACTTTGGACATCTGATAGTTTGCAACCAAATTATTTTTACTTTGTATTTCAGTGTTTAGATAATTGATTTGTGCAAATTGGTTTGCCAACTTGGCTGGGATGTAGTAGTGACACAGTTCCAAGGAAGCTCCATGTTTCTGTCACAATTACAAACTGTTTGAACTGTCTTTTCCAGCTGACGTCTCTCAAGAGGCCACTTGTGGTCACTCATGACTTGTTTAAGCACTCCATAATGGATATCTCATGGTAAGTTATAAACATATATAGACAATACAAGTTATTGCGTTGATCAACTAAAAGTTGATATCAATAATTGTAGGTTTTTCGCCATATAAGCGTGGAAGAGTGGAAGATTTTAGCACATAAAAAGAAAAGAAAAAAGAAGAGAAAACAGAAGAAAACAACGACAGGCGTTAATAAACCATTGGTGCAGCAGAGTGAAAGCTCAAAATGAATGAATGAACGATTGATTGATTGATTGATTGATTGATTGATTGATTAATACTTTTGTTTTTCTTTTTTCCGGGTAATTCCTTTGGTTAATAAAATTAATCCTGCTTTTAATTGCATCCTGCTGAAAGAGTGTGGAGAGTTAGACTTGCTGTGCAAGGCATGGCAGGACGGGATGCTCTTATCATTCCGTTCAGCTGGTATCTCACATTGAGTTGATTATTTTTTTACACTTTTGGACACTGCGTTGTTGTATATTATATTGCTCTTAGTGCAGTTCCCAAACTAGCCTTAAAAATCTTATTCCCATATAGGATGTTTAAACTACGCTGTAAATCCCGATGTTGTTTATCATAATCAGCATGGGATTAATAAATATACTCACTGATCTAAATATGTGTTTCTCTTGCCAGGAGTACTTCAGGTTTTGAACTCCTCGTATGCTCGTGGGACGGAACGGTGGCATATGCAGATTTCACCCCCGATGAACTGGGGAAGGCTATGTCGCAGGAGGAAAAGGTAGTTGTAACGTGGATAAACCTAGCAAGCGCCCAGCTTTGTGATTAATGGGGTTGACCAGATTTCACCCCCGATAAACTGGGGAAGGCTGTGTCGCAGGAGGAAAAGGTAGTTGTAACATGGATAAACCTACCAAGCGCCCAGCTTTGTGATTAATGGGGTGGAGCAGATCAGTTCACCCCCGATAAACTGGGGAAGGCTGTGTCGCAGGAGGAAAAGGTAGTTGTAACGTGGATAAACCTAGCAAGCGCCCAGCTTTGTGATTAATGGGGTGGAGCAGATTTCACCCCCGATAAACTGGGGAAGGCTGTGTCGCAGGAGTAAAAGGTGTTTATAACGTGGATAAATTGCGCAGCAAACAGCCAGCTTTGTGGTTAATGGGGTGGAGCAGATTTCACCCCCCACGAACTGGGGAAGGATATGTCGCAGGAGAAAAAGGTTTTTATAACGTGGATAAGTGCAGCAAGCGGTCAGCTTTGTGGTTAACAGGGTTGCCACGGTCCTTGAAAATCCTGGAAAGTCCTTGAATTCGAAAAAAAAAGTTCCACTGGAAAGTCCTAGAAAATCATTCAAGGTCCTTGAAAATCCTTGAATTGCTTGCCGGCTGCACCACCAGAAAATTAACCGTGTTAAAACTTTTGATTTCAACTCCAGCTAGTTTGAAAGAAAAACATGGGCTCAAATCTCCCCAAAAGCAAATGTATTTCTAACTAGAGGGCAATAGCCCTTCAAACGTGGCTGCTTTTTTTAGAATTTACTTTGTCTTGATCAATATTTAGAATCATGACTACATGTAAGAAACAGAGTTTTCCAGAATTCTACATAGTTTTTTTTAACAAAGACAGAATATATTACTATTGTGACTATACATTTCATTGTTTCCTTTGTCTTTATATTTTTTTCTGACTGCATCGGAATTGTCCCATTCACTGACTGAGAAAAAAATTCTACAAACTACTATTGCATGCCTATTTAATTATCCCAGAATTATCAGGAGGTAGCCGATCGACTTTTGACTCTTGTTCTATTAATCTGTTTATTCTAGCTTAGTCAATTTGAAGCTAACAGGGAGAAAGTGTAAAATGTTCAAAGATAAACATGTTGTTTACAGCCATGACAGTATTGTTGTATGTGGAGCAAGTATATCTAACGCGTTAACAGGAAAGGGGTCTTGTCGATTTCAGACCGTTAGACCCCTTTCTTGTTAATGTGCTACATATACTTAAAATGAAGTCGCCATCATTTATTAAAACGCTCGTTAAGTATTTTTTGCAACGATCGAAGCACCAGAAGACGGCAAACATTTCTCATCACTTCTGCTCATGCTCAGTGTGTAATCAAGTGAAACTGACTGAATCACATGAACAGTTGTACTTACAAATCCGGCAGTGATGAAAATATTCAGACGTGATTCAGAAAAGCCGAAGTCAGGTACTTGTAATGGACTTCGGGCATATTTTAATGTAAACAACAGTGTCTCAAATCAGTCCGAACAAGTACCAAAATAATTGCGAGAATCCAGAGCCAAGAAATAATTAAGTCGACCAGTTGTCGGAATCTGCACGCTGGCAGTTGTGGAAGCTACAAAATACACGTTGGCCATCTCAGTACTTGGAGAAAAGTGTCTTATACTCGCGTCTGCGAGTTGCGAGTTGCGAGTCTGCGGGTTGCTAGTTGCGAGGTGCGAGTTGCGAGTCTGCGAGTTGCGAGTCTGTGAGTTGCGAGTCTGCGAGTTGCGAGTCTGCGAGTTACGAGTTGCGAGTCTGCGAGTTGCGAGTCTGCGAGTTGAGAGTCTGCGAGTTGAGAGTCTGCGAGTTGAGAGTCTGCGAGTGACGTTATTTTATTGCTAATATTTTGAACCAGTTTTTATTCTTTTTGGACGGTCATCGGTCAACACAAAGTTCATTTTGTCACCAAATTACAATTTGAAACAAGTTTGAAGTAGTTTCAGCAACAACTGAGGGCCATATATCCCACTCGTTTGTGTTGTTTTTCATTGTGTTGTTTAAGCTGAGTTCGCTGTGTGTTTTTGACTGCCGTGCACAGTGGGCCCTTTTCGATCAAAGAAATATTGTCCCGAGTTTCCCGATGTTAAGGACATCTATGGTTTGTTAAGTTCCAAATTTGCTATACAAGCTCCATTTTGGTCAAAGAAAAATATATAGAGAAGAATTTGAAGAATGCGGTTTTGATATAAAAGGCTTTCTACTTTGGGAGAGATGATATTTTGATCAGCAACAACAACAGCAACAACAACAACAACAACACTTTAATGATCAGCAAAAATAGAAGATGTTCCTCTATTTTTCTCATGTTAGAAATTTTGCCATGGTAGCAAAATGTAAAACATTCAAAACTTTGACGCAGCACCGTCAATACGCGAGTAAATCACAAAAACAGCACATTTGGGTTTTTCCGCTCTGTTATCAAACAGGGCCCACCCCAGGTAGCCCAAGCTGTATTGGAAATTTTAAATTATCCCCCAAATGTACTGAAATGCAATAAAATACCTTCATTAACGCAATTTACCCGTGTGGTGGTGATTTATTGTCTTTCTTGAGCATTTGGGAGCGATTTAGCCGGTATAGCTTGAGCTACCTGTGGGCCACTGTCATGGCGATCGGCGTTAACCGCTGCATACCAAAAAGACACTGCGAACTCAGCTTGATAGCGATGAAAAACAACACGTAAACGAGTCGGAATTATGGCCCCCAATTGTTGCTGAAACTATACTTCAACTAGTTTTCAAACTGTAATTTGGTGACAAAATATATTTTGTGTTGACCGATAACCGTCCACAAAGAATATAAACTGATTTAAATTATGAGTAATGAAATAACGAGTAAACTAAAAAGGAAATTGCAAGTAGCCTGACCGCAGTAGTCTGACCCACGATTAAGCTATTTCCAGCTATTTCCAGCGGTATATATTTTATCACAACGTGTACTTATTGCTGGGAAATAATTACTTTTAAAATATGAGTTAATCTCACTCATCGGTTTAGAATGCGGCTCGATCAGAAATTAGCTATTTGAAGTTAGCGACACGAAACTGAATTGCAAATGATTTTAATTAACTCATATCGATATTCCTTTTCCAGTTACATTGCGAGCAGAGATCGTGGGATATGAGAGTTACTTCAATTATTTAAATTTTCCCAACCTACAACCTACATTTTACAGCAGCCGATTGCCCGTTGGTCCTGTACTTGCTTTCGCCCACCAAAGTAGATATAAATACCCGAAGGTTAAAAGGACCTAAAAGTCCGCGCACACGTGAACCTTTGCGGATAGCTACAGTGACAGGAACTATCATACCTGCCGTCTACCTCACGAAATATTCCTATCCTCAACAAAATACGTTTTTAGATAGTGTTGGCATTTTCGCAAGTTCGTGTGCTATGCACAGGCGCTCTGCGCAATTGGCGCTGGACTTCTAACCGATAAAATATGTATCTATTATATTGATTGTGTATATTAGGAATTTTTATAAAGGCGCAAGATCTGTTGTAACTAAGTACCGTCAAACCCAATAAATCGTTCCATAGTTTTGCACGAAAAACAGAATAAAAGTGTTACTTACCATCATCATAACAGGCAGATCGAAGGACCACTTCCTGTGTACTGGTTAGATTCGAACAACTGCAAGTGTGTGCCTGCTAGTGCTTGCAAGACACACAGCAGGCGCTTTGTGTTATCTAATTCGCCACAGCTTTGTGAACGTCTCATGGCCGTGCTGGCTCCGATGCCAGGAGATTGGGCCAAAAATCGAATACTATTTGTTGGGCGAAGCATTTGATTCCTAAAATTGTTCTGCTTGCTGTTGATTGTTAAAACACCTACAACGCAAGCTTATATTGTTTAAAGTGTGTGCGGACCTCGCATATAACATGTCACCTTTGACTTAATCAGTATAGCGCCTGGTCCACCGGTAACTCATACGGCGCTGTGGCTTTTTTCACTTTGAAATTCAAGACCACAGGTAGTACAGATAGCTGAAAATTCAAAAGATATATATCAAGAAAACCAAACAACCTGTGGGATACACTACTTGCAGTAGTAATTTAGATATAGTAGTAGTTACTTCGAATGCATAATAGTTGAAATGATAGCTGAAATGAATAAACAATGCCCGGGTGTGATATGCCAATACATAAGTGCATGTTTACTTTTACAGAGCACAGATCAGCACAGCTATAACCCCTCGAGGCGAAGCCGACTTTTCGAACTTTATTGTAGCTTACAGGTCTACATTTAGGTCTAAGGTGCCGAGACTGTATTTGTTAATTTCGTTTTGGAAGTAAATACTACATATAACGTAAAAACGATTAGATGACATAGATGAGTTTCGCTGCTTCCTCAGTTTTAGGCTGCTAACAATTAAAATAAGCATTCCGCAACTCGCAGACTCGCAACTCGGAGACTTGCCACTTGCAACTCGCAGACTCGCAACTCGCAGACTCGCGACTCGCAGACTCGCTTGCAAGCCAATGCTGCTTGGCGTTTCATGCTGTTGTTCTCATACTCGATCCATCGGAGTCCCACAGCAACAGTTATTGAGACCACTAAACAACGTCTTCGTTTATAGTTTGACAATTGCGAATTGTGCCAATTGTATTCGCGCATTACTTCGTGGATCATGTTCAATTCACACTTGGAGTCACGAGAGTTCGTTTGTTCTCTTGTGTAGCGCTTTCTCGAGCGAGTTGCCAGAGCAGCTCTCGAGATATCAACTTTTACAATCATTTTAAAAACCGAGTCTTACTGTATGTGGACAACCTGCAAGAAATCTGAAAGATAGAACTTGGATCCATTTCAGTTTTGCACAAGGGATTTGTTAAAACTAATGAAGTTGTGAAGTTTTAATAGCACAATTTCCAGGTTGAACTGCATGTTGTGGAGTCCCAGCACTTGCACATTTATAATCTTCATGTGAGTCACAGAAGTATAGTCTGTGATCGATAAAAGTAAGTAATTATGTTGTTTACATAA
>JAOBYG010515498.1:0-15278 GCA_025403545.1 Epizoanthus stellaris | reverse complement strand
TGATAAACTGGGGGGGCACAAGCGAGCGCCGAAGACATGGTCGGTAGTTACCGCTTTCTGTGAAGCAGTAGTAACCTCAAAAATTGGGGAAAAAACTGGGGGGGCACAGGCCCCCCCGGCCCCTCCCCTTGCTACGGCCCTGTATAGTGCTGAAACGAGAGCAGCTGCTGGCAGTCAGAGAGTTGTTGAATGGAAAGGATGTTCTGGCCGTTCTTCCGACGGGTTTCGGAAAAAGTATGATATTTACGGTATTCAACTTCGCTAAACGCGAGTTGCTCAAACGAACTGGACAGGCCGAAGCTACAAGCGTTTTGGTTGTCTCGCCGCTGAAGAGTCTAATTGAGGACCAGATAATGGAGCTTCGTTCTTTGGGCTGCTCAGCTGAAGAACTGAAAAGCGAGAATTTGCCCCTGATATCAACGTCTCCTCCGCAATTTATATATTGCACAGCCGAAGAGGCGATCGGAAAAGAATTCCTCGAACGTTTGAAAGACAACACGGGGAAGCTTCACAAAAGCATGGCCGCAGTCGTTATTGACGAGACCCACACTGTGGAAACATGGACGGGTAAACGGTAAGTTATGTTGAATGAATTGTCAGTTGATTGTTTAGTTTTTCATCTGGAGCAATATATATTCAGTTTACCATTTTGGACTTTGTTTCACTCAGAAATTCAAATTGGTTTGAAATATGGTGTTGTTTTACTTTTACCTTGGTTTGACTTAATTCCGATCAAAAGCAGCCAAGTCTACTGGCAAATCTAGAAGATCAATAATCCTAATCTTTCATTTTGCTGCAGTTTCTCTTCTGATTTATGAGGAGTTATGAGCTGTTATAATTTTACAACGAGCACTTATAATATTTGAAATATGAAATTTGCTGACATTTCTTTTTCCCTTTGAAAACTATAAGTTCTAAATTTTAAGCACAGAAAGAAAATGGCAAAATTAGTGAATTATGTGGAGAGGGATAGCAGCACCATGCACTTGTAATTTGCTGACACATGATTGTACTGGCTACTGGAACTTCATCAAAATAGAAAAATCATATTTTATTTTTAATTTTTAATGTAAGTATCTGCTAGTAATTATCCTGAAAGGTTGGTCAAGTCTACAGAAACAGAAGTAATATTGATTATTAAGTACTTTATTTTTCTTTTTAAAAATATGTAGGAAAGACAAAGCTGGAAAACAGAGTGGCGAGGCATTCAGGTCAGCTTATGGCAAGCTTTCTATTTTACGGTCCATGTGTAAGGAAGGTACCCCATTTCTTGCTCTGACTGGAACGGCAGATGAACAGACTGTACAGACAGTTTGTAAAGAACTGTGTCTAAAGCATCATGAATACTTGTTTGTCAGCCCCAATCGTGAGAACTTAAGGTTTTCAGTCAAGAAAGTGAAGAAAGAGAAAATGCTGAGTGAGCTGGACTGGATTGTTGATCTCATGAAAGAGCATGGCATAGAGACTCCAAAAACTATTATTTTTTGTCCAACCATGTATGCAATAGCAAGTATGGTCAATTACTTGATGAGAAGGTTGGGTGACAAAGCTTTTGTTAGCTCGAATAAATGGGAACATTGCCTGGTGGGCATTTTTCATTCGCTGACCCATCAGAAATATAAACAAAGAATTTTACAAAGTCTTAAAGAGAATGGCTCAAAACGGGTCATTCTGGCAACATCAGCACTCAGCATGGGGGTTAACTTCCCCAATATCCGCTATGTTGTGATGTGGGGTCCAGCCAGAAATCTGTTAGACTTCCATCAAGAGGCAGGCAGAGGAGGTCGTGATGGTTTGCCTTCAGATGTCGTCATATATTATTATGGGCAACAGCTGGCTCATTGTGATGAAGATGTCAGGACATTCTTGAAAGACACAGACTGCTATCGCATTGCTAGCTACAAACCATTTGACAGGAACATTACATCGTTGAGTCCAGCCCACAAATGCTGTTATTTGTGTGCAGCTAAATGTATTTGCATGGGTGCTAACTGTGGGGAACAAGTCAAACCATTTGAAGTTGACATTGCACCACAACAACTCTCACCAAAGCGAGTTGTTGATGATGCTCAGAAAGAGCTATTACAACAGTCACTAGAAGAGTTGCAGCTAAGGATTGGAACTGAGGTTGTCAAGTCAACATTTGGAGCCATATCAAGCCACGGGTTTTCCAAGGAGCTGATTGATGACGTGGTCGCAAATTCAAGTTTTATTTCTGATATGAATGATATTCAGACTCTTGTGCCAGTATTTTCAAGGACACATGCTCAAATGATCTTGGAAATTCTAAGTGAAATATTCGATGACATCAGTGACACTGCTGCATTGCAACAGGAGAAACGTGTCCAAGAACAGAGCCACACTGATGAACTGACATTCAGTTTGGATGATCTTATCCAAAGCAGCGACTATGAATTTGACTTGGCAAGTGAACTCCTTGATCTAGACTTTTTAGATTGATCTCTTATATCTAGGTGTGCAGAGTCTATTATATCAGCACAGTCATATCATTATTAACTAAAGGTATTTTTCTCTAACATTTATTCAATAAGACCAAACAAAAACTTTCTGTAAGTTCCACAATTTTTCTGATTCTCATTTCTTACTGCCAAAATGCATACCTGATATCACTATAAAATTGCAAATTTGAAACAAAGAACTTGTTTCCTGGTGTTTTATTTTATCAAAACGAGAAGTGGATAGCCTGTGACCTGTGATGGCTAGCCTGCGTGGTGGTGGTGTTGTTTTTTCGGAGAGTTAAAAAAACGATCATGAACAATACCTAATTCAGATAATACACAAGTGTAGCTGCCCAGGGGATTTTTTGTATGGCCTAAAGTAATAAATAGTACTATGACTATTTCAGTTGTAGAGTTCATGTATTGGAAATATATTGCAGATTTTGCATTCCTAAATTGGCTGTTAATTAGTCACATCGGTGTGAATAGCCATGATTACAGTTCCAAAGAAGTTAAACCCATTGTGTGCCTATCAGGTAGAAATTCAATGTTGGACCTGTTTTATGTAAACTACATTGTAATTCAGGTCAAAACAGTTGCGGCCAGGGTCAGTGGACCCAATTTATGTCCAGTTGACACCACTTGTCTTTCATAACACACAAATCCCAAAATCCATTTTCTCAATTGTAACTATACACATAGGGGCAGTGCTCACTGCCCCTACATACTATAAAGGTCATGAACAATTGGGAGATGAGGTGGGGTTGGGGTATGTGCTAGCATGCTAAAATTAATGGGTACGGGTGCAGTTGTTATGACCTTTCCCTAATATTTTACTATGCATCATGGCAAAATGATTAAATAATACTTTTCTTGAAATCTAGGTAGAGTAACTAAGTGCAGTATATCATTAGTTAGAAAATGTACATACCGGTAACTGTCTGCCACTGAGTCAATGGTTTTCATGAAACTTATAACTACCTCAGATTGAAGGATTATTTTACGTATATGTTACATTTACAGTTGGAAATGGAAATGAAATTGAAGGATGAACATTAAAAACCTATGAAATTAAATTACTCTAATCTGTTGACTTCTCAGTGCATCACTATTTACAGAGCTCTAAAGTCGGCGACATGGTCACATCCTGTGTTGAAAGTTTGAGTGACATTACACTGCTTCAGATTTATGTAATAAGCTTTGAAATACAACCTAATCTAACAAGTCCAGCATAGTCAACTGTTCAATAATTATTTACAAAGTACAAGATACATGTAGCAGTGTTCTTCCTCTCAGTTTGACTCATAAATTGGCTGCCAAGTTTCAAACTTGTCTACCATCCATGTGTGAAGTTCCCTATAATCAAGTCCATGAAGTAGACTAGATGGAAACTCTGGGAACGAACGATGTCCTGCTCTACCAGGCTGGTGCTGAAAGGCATTGATCTGCATGAGGTCCTTTGTAATCTGTGCTACAGCTACCTCTGGCTTTCCCTTCGATCGATAGCCTCTCCCCCTTTGCAGACCACATTCTTCATCAATCTTGTCCAGAACAGCCTCCATTGGTTCCACAGTGTTTGCCAACCTTGAAGCAGACTCCTCTGTAAGATTGGCCCCGAGCGATCTCCACATGGTTTTGACAACTTTGTTAAGCTGTTCCATCCTGAGGTCCAGTGGAATGTTTGCCCCCTTTCCACCATGCTTGTTGAAGAATCGGTTCCATTTGAGATTATGGGCATCTTTCTCTGACAGGATTGCTTCAATTTGGGCAAGGTAGAGGAGGCATGCGTATGCGTATTTGGTCTTGTGGTTGGCTTTAAAAAGCAAGAGTAGCAATCTGTAAATGTCATGCAGTCGTCCACCATCACCCTCCTTGATCGCGTCATGGTATTCAAACAAGACTAAGCCAAAGACAAGTTTGGACCTGTGGTAATTGAACTTGTGGTCCTCTGCACCATTGTGCTCTTGCATCTGATCACCAGCATTGGCAACATCTACATCAGGGTGTTTACTCCTTTCATGTCTGCAAAATGTTTATTTTAAATCTAAATAAGCCTTGATTAATCAACAGAATAGATGACCAGTTTTAAAAATCTAAAATTGAAGTACTTAGCACAACACATGAAAAAAGGGTTTAGTTATTGCATGGTGTTTACTGGAAAGATCGAAAATCTAATGAGAAAATCCATATCAATTTTGAACTGCCATGATTGCCACCTCCAGTCATGCTTCTTCTTAAAGGAGCTAGAAATTTAAAATTTTCCCATGAGCTTTTTTGTCAGTAGTTAACTCTATTGTTTTAGTACTAAATTAATTACTTACGCGTTTCTGATGGTTTTTGTTGAGAAGACAAATCCACAAGCTGCTCGGCAGTGATAATACCCAAAGGTATCCATTTCACACTTTCCATCATAGGGATTGTGGATGTACCCATGCTCTGTTACTTCATGCCTATGGGATATGTGTACATTATAATGCATTTAGTTTGTGTTGTTTTATCAGGTGCTGCCTAGAATTAAGCTGTAAGGAATATTCTTGACTGTTCATTTTTTTTACAGGAAAAAATATTTAAATATTTTTGTAAGTACATTGTATGTGTATGGCTGCCTCTCACAAGAAAGGAATGTTATTTAGGTGGAGGCAGAGGGGGAGGGGGGTGCAGGCAGAGGTTGGAAATTTTGATTAAAATAACCCCGGGACAACATTTTTTGTCAAAGTTAACCAAAAATGCCATACATTTAATGCATTCTATTCTATGGGGGCCGGGGCAGCCATTTTGTGTCAAAAGATGCACCCCCAGGGCAGCAAAAGCAATCAAAATCCCCTGCCCATCCCCTCCCCCTTGGATAACATTGATAGGTGCATAAGACCATTATTGCTGTCTGTATGATAGGTATTTACTAAAGATACTTACTTTACACGACCAGAATGGTAGATGTAACTAGTTCCATGGCACCCTTCAACACGACAACAGAATCCTTGGCTGAGGGCTGTATCGAGTTCCTGCACCTGCTGCACCAGGGGTGTGATTTCATCACTCTGATTGAGGAACTTATCAACATACTGGACGCATAGCTCTAGCAACCACTTGCGACGAATTTCCTTTGGGACATCTTTGCCGGGGATGATGTACTTGGGATTTCCTGGTGTATAAAATACATTATGTGTCAGTGGAAAACCACTGAAGAAATTATAATACAAAACCCATGATAAAACCAGATTTACAGGTTCATTTCTTTCCTTATTTTAGACAATGAGATTATTTCACAAGCAAAGGGAGACCACTGAAGTTAAAAAGGTTACATAGTATTAAGCCTGAGTAGCAGTTTTTTATGGGGGGGGGGGGGGAGGGGGAGGAAGTTCAAATCATCATCATATTGATATGGCAGTAGTGGCTCATTCAATTGTTGTGGTTTGAACTTGCCATCCAAACCAACAGGCTGCATAGTTGTGGAGAAAATAGAAAACTAGCAAAATTATTTTATTTGAACAAAATGAATATTAATATAAAATTTATATTAACAAAATAAAAGATAGTGAATGATGGGTCTTAATTTCTATTAATGCTATTAAGTACTAATTAAACAAATATTTTTATTATCATACCATCCATTGATGACATTCCAGACATTTCCATGAAGGAAGCACATATGTGTGCCTCAACTTCACACTGATGAAATTCCTTATATTCGTTGTAATTGCTGCTAACGCCCTTTGCCGCATTTGTCTTCCCAGTTCTATTGATGCTGGCTCTTGTCGTTCCGACCTCAGCAGAAGAGGTGTTGTCAACAAATGTATTGAACTCAACCTGATTGTAGATTAAAAGATAACTAGTTTTATTATAAAAGAAAAAATTGTAAAATCATCATGATAAAGCCAGTTTAAGCAAATAATATGTACAGAAGTTTTTGATTATGAAAATTAATGTTTATCGACTACCTAATTTAGTTTAATGCCAATTAGCAATACAAAGATATTAGTTGATAAAACCATGTGAATACCAGTAGCTAACTGAGTATTTTTTAACTATTTTTTATTTCATTGATATTTTAAAAACATGATACTCACCATGTATGTGTTCAGCTTTCCATGCCAATCTGCAAATTCTGTCAGGAGGCCTTTAAGTTGATCGAGAGCATTGTCGCCATCCTGGAATGTCCACTGGACATGTCTTCCGCGTTCCTCGAATAACTGATCTCCATGCAATGCAATGACCTGGACAATGGTATTCAACAGCACTGGCACATACTCCTCTTGCGTAGCCATCAGCAGCTGTGCCATTTCTCCAGCGATGTTGGGATTAAAGAACTTGACACCAAGACAGCACTGCAGGAAAAGTAAGATATTTCCATGCAATGGTACATAAGATTTTTTATTGCTAGGATGGCAAACAACATGTTAATTGAAAAGAGAAGGAATGATACAAACAGATAACAAATTATGATTATTGGAATATGTAATAATCTGATATAAAATGTGTAATGTATGTGCTTGAATATGAATTTTTATTGTCATCTGGCTTAATGCACCCATAAATGTTAAGCCCAGAAAAGGGGAATGTGAATGGAGCAAGGCAACATGCTAATTAGAGTTTATCTCTGAGGATACTTTGTCACAAAATGGCTGTCTCCAAGGGGATAAATTAAGATGTAGCAAATATTGTATGACAGTTGTGACAACTGTTGTCCCTGGGCCGGGTTGGGATATACCTATTGTTTTAAGGAAACATGACTTCAATCTACAAAGCACGTCAAGCAATTTTTATGTCAGTGTCTCTATACTTTCTGAATTAGTATCATACCCATTGGCAAGAGGGGTGCAAAGGGAGTGCTTGCACCCCCTAGCTAGAACCAGGTTTCCACCAGTTTTTGGCCAGCAATATTTAATGTGAACGAAACTCACAATAAGTATTACAAAACAGGGCGTAGCTAGCTCAATTTTAGCAGGGGGGCAACATGTATGTTCCAACAGTAAGATGGGGCAAAAGGGGTCATACATTTCTTTAAATTTGCCCCCCCCGCTAGCTACGGCCCTGCAAAAAAATAATGTCAAGTGAACTTACAGTCTGTGATTTAGATGCCATTTCCTTAGAATACTTGTGTGGAATATGTTGAATCACTGCATCCTTCAAATGCGAAAACCTGGACAGGTATTTGCAGACAGCCCTGCTGACTAGAACAGCAAATCTCTGCTGCAGCCTCTCTTGGACATCTTTATTTGGTAGAATATCTACTGGCTGAACCTCAGATAGAGGTTTTCTGGGAGCACTTGCATTCAGTGAAGGCTCGACAACTCGATTCAGTGCTGCATACTCCTGAGTCCAATGAATGGATCTATTCTGATTGGTATCGCCCTGAATTCTTGCATGCACCATAATATCAATATTGTCTCCAACCAACCTTTACATCAATAAATAAAAATGTACTATTATTGTAATGTTTAACCTGACTATGATAATTATCGAGTATTATAATCAGTTGACATCATGTCTTCATCCCAGGTGACAAACTGTTAAAGTGAATTAAAATGAATTCACAGTTACATAAAGACAATTAATGCAAAGCGTGTGACATTGTGAATGCCGAACAAATGAAAAACACTGTATTTTTTAGGGCACTAAATGTTTTCGGATATATTTTTAGGGTACTAGTTTGGCCGAAAATATGTATTTGTTTTCAGGTTGGGGGTTGAGTTCAACTTTCAGACCCCTCACCCCCTTCCCCCCCCCCCGTTGTATTATTCCGGGAGTCCCACCCCTGGGTATCTGCCTTACATGTAAATATCAATAAATTATAATAATTGATAAAATGATTTATAATGAAATATTTTATTATTACTTACTTGTATAGTGGTAACCGAGTCTTGGCAATAATATCAAGAGCATAGTCGATATCTCCTTCAGTTATGGGTGTGCCGCTTTCCTTGGATCTATCCAGGATAACCTTGCAAGTTGCGTACACTTCCTCGCAGTAATTCTCGTTTGACTTAACTGTCTCCTCTTCAAAGTCGATTTCTGCATCAACCTCCATGTCATCCTGTTCCTCCATGGACCTTCTCTGTTTCTCTTTCACTTCCAGTAACAGACGCCTGCACCCCTCGTTTCTTTCAATCTCTTTCTTCCACACCTTGACTTTTGCCTCGCAATTCTCCCCCATCTTCTTCTGCAAATTTACTATCATGTCAGCAGACATACATAATCCAAGTTTGTTTAGTCTTCCAATGTCTGCATGTTTGACACCGCTGTGAAACAGAATTGTCGAGATCAGGTATGCAAGTGCCGACATCTTGTGATTTCTGCATCTCGCAGCAACTGCTGAAGCCAGAGCAATGGAATTCACATTCTTTACATCTTGGACGGTATTTTTGGACGCATCGCAGGCTCCCGTGATGCAAGAATACCAAAACGGACAGCGAACTTTTACCTCGTGAACAATCAATTTGTTCGTCAAACTTGCCAGCTCTTCTGGTGATTTCCTAGTTAAAACAGAATCAGTTGTATCGCGACAGTACTCTTTGAATTCTCTGCGCACATTGCTTCCCAAAGTCTCTATCAACTCATCGCGAATCCCCTCATGTTTTATAACAATGTTCGCTACTGCCTTCCACTCTTTCCTGCAAGAGTTTACAATAAGAGATTTTGTTTGCTGACTGAAAGAACGAGAGCTGTGGGTTTCAGGTCGTCCGTTTGGCCAAACAATCACGACCTTGACTTCAGTTTTTTCTGTCTCGACGAACTCCTCGATGTTCAAATGATTCAGTGCGATTTCGTCCAGGGGAACGTTATGCTTTCTGCAATCGGCGTTTTCTTTATCTTCACTCTCTGACTCTGACTGACTTTTGCCTTCTGCGAATGACAAAGTCTTTTTAGCAGATGAACGAGTCGAATTCTTAGACTTAGTCGGAGTTGCATTGGCAGTTTTCGCGCCTTTCCTGTTCTGAGGACTGCGATCGGGGGAATTCACCGTTGTGGGAAGTTGTCGTTTGAATCTGTCGGCTTCACTTTCTCCGGGATTGTCCGTAGCACTAGAAGTTTCATTTATGGCCAACACTAGCTTTTGCACTGCCTGTGCATTTCGTATTTTTCTGCCACAAGCCTTGCAAACTCTGTCCGAAAGTCTGCACGATTTCTCCACCGCCGTCCCGATCAAATCTTCACACAATTCGGCGAGCGGCCGAGAAGAACAATCCTTTCGATTCGATTCTTTGAACAAATTTTCGGTAGAAATGTATTGGATTTTCTCAAAATCCCCAAACTTTTGTTTTAGCGCACACTTACACAATCTACAGAAATCATTCACGCTTTCTTCTTTTGCTTTTCTTCCTCTCTTCGCTGGCTTAACTGGCGTTGCGCCTTTCGCTGCCATTGAACTGTCAAAATCATTTTTGTTCCACGTGGGTTTGTTTTGGTTTTCACGCTTCGATAGCAAGTTATTTTTGACATTTCGATCTTCGATGACATTGACAGCTGTCAAGTCGCTGATTGGGGGTGGTAATCAGAAGAGCCTAGTTTCCGGGCAGGCTGTTTTCTCCCCTTTCCCCCTCCCCCTCCCCCCTCGCCTTCATTTTTCCTCGCCCCAGTTTCTACTTGGTTCGCGCGTCCAATATGGCGGCCGGTCCTTCGAGATCGCTGTTTTTCGGCTTCCTCCCCCCCAAACAGGCTGCTACGCAGGCTATGAAGAAGGAAAACATACTGACAGTCCTACTTGAGATTGCCAAACAGGAGCTGATCCAGAAGCCGCATCTGATGATAGCAGCTTGGCAACCAATTGTGTGTAAGTTGAAACAGCACTCACCTTTTAAGGCAATATCAACAGTTGAAGCTTTTTACGACACATGTAAGCCTACTACTAAGAAAGTCATTGACAGCCTTGTCAGTAACCCAAGCACTGATGCAGAACGAGATGCGTTCAAGTACTTACAAAGGTTTGTAAGGCGCTTAGAGACATCGCAGCTATTGCAGTTTCTCCGATTTACAACAGCGATAGATGTTATGATAGACAACAAGATAGAAGTTACATTCATTAAGTGTGAAGGGCTAAGCTGTAGTCCAATTGCCCACACTTGTGGCCCCCTTTTAGAGATTCCCTCTACATATGCCAACTATGTTGAGTTCAGAGAAGCATTTACGAATATTCTAAGCAGAGATGGGTGGGAGATGAATATTATGTAAGTGGGTAACAAAGATATGAAAACTGCAAAAACATATCAAGGGAAAACTTTATTTCTTGACAAGAACTTACACGAACCCAATAATCTAGATTGTTATGTTTCTATAGTACATGACTTGTACTGTTTGTAAGTGCTATTTTTCCACGATTGGTCAAGTGTTTAGTTTGTTGCTGTTTTACCACATGATTGTAGAAGTATGAATATCAATGATATGTAATACAAAACAATGGAAACTTAAAATAGTTGTTGAAAATTACCCTGTCTTGAATGATTCTACTGTTTTGTCTTTCACAGCAATAACAATACATATCATGACATTTGGTCATGGAGTTCAGTTGTGTTTAATTAAGCTGGACCTGTGATAGTCAGATACCTACCTTTTTTGTTGTGAGCATCTGGAAAAAATTAGTCAATTACTGATTAAAATAGTTGGAACAGTAATATTTTCATTTAAGTTTTTGAGGATCAGAAATGTCTTAACCATGAATCTTTTGTCTGATACACTAATGCAATTAATTTTGTAAGTTGTGTAGTAGATTCTTTCAAACAAACCTATATTATACTTGTACTATATATGATTATTAGCAAACTGATACATTTGTTTTTCCCTTTTCTTGAGCACTGTTTTTATTAGATGTTCTGTGGAAAAGCTTTTCAAGTTTTGTTAGAGGTTTCCAGTAGCTGGATAAGTGTCATATATTCAGTTCACTTGTTGTAACTTTATATTAACTAGTACATGTTGAAGAATATTAAATATTATTAGTAACTGTTAAAGGTGAACTCCTTTTTTAAATTTATCACATTTCTTGGTATTTGTAGTTTAATAAATAACAAACAAAATAAATGTCTCAGTCTGCAGACTGTAAATTGATGTGAACAATGAACCCTACAAGAAAGCAAATTTATCCCACATTTACTTCAAACCTCTATCCTACAACAGATATGTACCACTATGTTGTTGTGCATCTTTTAAAAGTTTAAGAGTGAGTCATTACAGAGGATAGGGAATTGGGCAAGAAGTATTCAAGGGTACAATTATTATTGTGCTCAAAAGTGGTACGTTTTGAAAACTCAATTGAAGAAATTTGCAGTAATAATGTGTAATTAATATAGCTATGTGGGTCTTTATTTTTGGGAGAGAAGATATCGTTTGGTATTGCAAATGTAATAATCGGAAATCTACAAATGATATCTTTAGAATACACTTTCATGTTCCTTATACATGTGAGTCAATTAGTTTATACCCGCCGGTACTAATAACCTGTAATTCAAAGGCAACTCTCTATATAAGACAATGTCTTCAGGTCTATACCACTGATAAGAATCATCCAATGGGTTTACCAAGGCCTTGAGGCATTCCCAATCAGGTTCATGGAGGTTTGATATGTCACAGGGTCATCCCATTCACTGCATTGTAATGCTCCAGTCCAGTCAATTAAAAAAGAACCAATTCCTAGAGACAAGTACTATTTGTTTATCAAACTAACAGTTCAGTGAGTGTTCATCCAAACACAAGAAATACTTTTCACTCTGGAATGACTTACAAAGTAAACATTTTGAAATATTTTATGTAGTATAAGCAACTTTTAAAAATGAGACTGCCTTCACATGCAAAAATATAATAGTGACTGACATGTTACAAATGACATGTCTATCAAAGGCAACAGTGCAACTATTGCAGTTAAATGTATTTGACCAGTTGCAGTTAGTTCTTACACGCTCATGTTCAGGGTGTATAATAGCCACTAAATCAGTGGTTTTCTTCCAGGCTCTCTTTCCCAGCAATGCTTAGTCTGCAAATCTCACTAAGTGATTGAACAAAGACAAAGCATCACGCCAATTTGTAGGCTTTGGCAAACCTTGCAGCTCTAACACATAATTAAAGTAGTCTTGATAATCACTTTGATCTACTGAATTGTCACAGTGTGCTAGTAATTCTTCCATCTTTGTATCAGAAACTGGTTGTAACTGGTCAATACCTCCATGCGCTTCTGCCAGAAAGAAAAGTTCATCTGGTTTTCCAGAAACTGTATCAAACCTAGACGGGCGAATGCGATGAGTGTTCCAGTGCAACCTTACAAACTCCAGATCTTGTTGGATTACATCATTGAAACAAAACCACAAACATTCCTCATGAAGTACTCTACCAGGCACTAATATTCCGTCATCACACAAGTCTTTGAAAAAGTTTATCCACCATGAAGTTCGACTACGTCGTAAATGAGACCACCAACATTCGATTCGTTGATTTCCGGTGGAAGGACCATAACAATGTGCCCTCTCTCCTGCTAAGTCGTCTACTCCATCAGCTCGCAGGTAGCACTGCATACCTGCCATTACTCCATTTTCGGTACCAGGATCAGTTCTAAGCTGTCTAGGGCAACCACCAAGTTCTTCCACACACTTATAATAATGCTTTGCAATCACAGCTGGATTATTATTCGTTCTTCCAACTTGCAACCACATGACACGACGGCTGTATCCATCAATTGCCCCATGAATAGGGAAGCCGAAGGGCTTCAGTTTGTCGTAGCCATCGACGTGCCAGCACTGATTTGGCCCCAGTGAATTATAGTTTCTCCTCTTAAGCCTTCGAGATTTTCTTTCTTCTGTACCGATTGGATCTAATTCTTTTAGCAGAATCTGCACTTCAATTCGAGGAACACACAAGCCATATTTTATACAAAGAGTATGCCACATGGTGCGGTATCCAGAAATACAGCTTGGTCCATCCAACTCCTTTTCAATCATTCCCGCGAGATGTTCTCTGTCTATTTGATCGTAACCTTTTCTGTGTAAGTTCAGCTGTTTTAAACGCCTTTTAAATGTCGACATTGACATACTGATGTCATGATACTGACTAAGAAAACATAGGATTGTTTCGTACTCATAGCCGGAGTAAAAGTAGCTCTCTATGATCTCTTTCTCATCTACAAAGTCAGTTCTCGCTTGTCTTGCTGAGCAAAGAACTTGAATTCGGGTTCCGCATTCAGGACAATAGTTAAAATCTAATTCCAAACGTGTAGCACAAGATGAACAGAACATATTCATTATTCAAAATGGCTGATCTGATGAGTTAGACTTGGTAACCACGCACAAACTATGACCTGGCGAAGCCTGGGTCGAATGTGTTTTGTGAATTTGTGTGCGTGTTTTGTGAATTTGTGTGTGTGTTTTGTGAATTTGTGTGTGTGTTTTGTGCATTTGTGTGTGTGTTTTGTTAATTTGTGTGCGTGTTTTGTGAATTTGTGTGTGTTTTGTGAATTTGTGTGTGTGTTTTGTAACTTTGTGTGTGTTTTTGGTTTCTGTGTGTGTTTTGTGAATTTGTGTGTGTTTTGTGAATTTGTGTGGAGTGGTGACCCTTCCGGGCCACCGTACATTTGAGATAGATAACAATGAGTGAAACATTCCAAAAGTACCATGAGGCTACTATTTTGGAACATTCGTATTTCGCGCAGATTTCAGTACTTGAGAAGAGATGAACATTTCAGTAAATAGCAAGAGATGAGCAAGACGGGAATTTGTAATTTTGTATATTCAACAATATTCTCACAGTAATTTTATACAAAACTATAAACGTAACTGATTTTCCAATATGTTTCTTGCAGTCTAACTCAACAAGAGCACTAACGTTTCAGATGCCAGAAGCACAAATATAACGAGTAGAAATTACTGCGACAACCAGCTTTTGTGATCCGTAAAAATAGTAGCCTTAAGGTATTAATGTTCGGATCTAAAACTAAAAGTTGATATGTTATGTTTTTCGCCGTGAGGGTAAAAGGTTTCAGATGACGTTTCGAGCGCTAGCCCTTCGCCCTCTTTTGCTCTGACGAACGTGAGCTGAAACCTTTCACCCTCACGGCGAAAAACATAACATATCAACTTCTAGTTGATCAATCCCATCATTTGGCCTACTCGCCGACGTAGAAAACCTAGTTTTTAAAATAAAAACTAGTCTACCAGAGCATAATGTAGAAGGGCTAATCATACGGGCTGAACGGAAATATTGTTTTAAATGTGATATCAGAACATACATGGGAAAGAAAGCATTGTACCGACATATCTATTTTTGGTTGCAAATTTTGCACGGGGCACCAAAATATAGTTGTTCTCCGTTTTTCCATCCATGTACGGATTCGATTTCGTCCTCGGATTTTTTACGCAGATTTTATCCTCGGATTTTGTTAGAGCACGCCAAACTCGACATGATGAGATTAAATCAATGTAATCATGTACTAGAACAGATTGTTTTCCATCGAATCTAGATATGATACGAAATAAAAAAGAGCAAATCATACTTGTGATCATTAGATGCATTTTGAACAATTTAGTCACATTTGTTTCCAACGTACAATTTTCTTAGTAAATGTTCCAGGCGACCACCCAACATCACGATATTGCAGCACAAGAATAACCAATAAGAACATAGCATTTACCAAGATACGAAAGGGACGGGAGGGGCTTAACAGATGGGGAATTTTAAGTTAACAGGGTGACGTGAGTGGGCAGATTGAGAAAACACGGTAATACAATTTGAATTTTTCTTTTCAGTTGCACCAACCACAGTGATGGCTAAGGTATGGTATCTGACACGATTCGGCATACTTTTGTTGCTTTCTCTTTTTATTGAACGGAAAGTGCTGTTGCAACT
>JAOBYG010514387.1:0-15279 GCA_025403545.1 Epizoanthus stellaris | reverse complement strand
GTGCATTACTTTTAAAAAAATTGAGTCCATTTTAAACCTGAAATCTGCAAAAGACACAAGTCGCATTAGTAATCAGGGGCAGATTTAGGGTTAACACTAAAATGGCACTAAAATGACACTAAAATAATGAAATGGCACCACAATTTCATAAATATACCATGAGAAACCGACTGTCATCTGAGTCTTCTTTTGGTCCAAATAATTTTATGGATCTGCCCTCAGAGTTTGTTTATGATTAAATAGGATTGTTGGTGCCAACACTGACAGAGAGATCTCTGCCCGGATTCAGACAAAGGATCATAAAAATCAGTCCCTGCACTGGATACACCAGTTTGCAGAGCATGCAAGAGCATATGGTTCTGGCTCACTTGAGGACAAAGGACCACAGAAGTCAGAAGTCAACTCATTGATCTCCTGCCATCACAAGATGTCCAGCACAGATACAAGAAGACATGGGCAATATTGATAAGCCGGGTGATCTGCAGGTACCTAACAGCAATTCAACAGTTTAGAGGTATTGTCATTCACCACATTCCTCACCAGCATAGCAAGGAGTTGTCAGAGAAGTCTCAGTCTGTAAGTAATACAATACATTCTATGTCAAATTACTAGTTTTACAGACAGTATGATTAAATTCAGCGATCATTTCCAGATTTCTGTATGTACCTGCAGTCCATTTGTTGATATTCCAGACTACTAACTGATACATTAAAATGATGAGGTCAGTAATCTTTATAAAAAAGAATATTGGTTTCCGATAAAAAAAAAGTATATATTCATTAATCCATAGAGAGAATTAAGGGCAAGCAAAAAAATTGTGCGCAAATATTAACAAATATATACCATAAATCCTATTTATTTTAATGCAGGATGAGCTTCGCTGAATGACATTTCACAAGTTAACTATTGGGAGGGAAGCCAGTACCATATAGGAATATCTGTGTTAACCATATTCCACAAACAATACTAGAAATGTATTCTACCAACACAAAGTGGTGTCATTATGTTGTATGGACACCAGTCGGTTATACCGTCTACCTTGTTCAAAAAGATGACAATTATATTACTGACTTGCTTAGTTATTTGAAGCAATTTTGGGACTCTGCTGGTGACAAAGAATGCCCTCAGCTTAAAGAAAAGAGCTGAAGAAATTTCCAGAAACTGTCAAAAGCCTTCATCTGGCAATTCAGTTAGAGATAGTGGTATTCTTGAGCATTACTTTTATGACGTATTTTGGAATCATCAAAAGGAATGTAACGGCAACACAAAGCCGATCATGTCTAGAAAACGTGTAGGCTGTAAAATGGAGGAATGGAAGTGAAAATTGAATCCCTGTGAAGTACACCTAAGAAAGGCTAAAGAATAAAAACTCTGTAGTTGCCAAGTTGCCAGTCATATATTTTGGGCTCTGGGGGGCTGGGAAATAATTGCCACCAAGACACCGTTCTCGAATTTCTTTATCATCCTTTCAGGTGCCAAATTGAGATTCTAAAAATTCTGAAAGAGGAAAGAATGCCTTAGAAGACTGTTTCAAATTAAGGGAAGATGGAGAGTTTCTTTATAGCAAAGTGAAGCTGTGGAAGCGGCTGCGGGATGAAACTGACAATGGGCAGACTTACTACGCATTTGGAAGAACTGCTTCAATTATAGGATTTTTTTCCGAATAACGGAAAACAGCAATGCATCCTTTTACTTTAAACTTCAGAATTACAGAAAAAATAGCAACTATTTGTACAGTTCATGATAAGACATATACAAGCAAAAGAACTAAACACTATGTTATTTTTCCATTGACTGATGATGACACATTAAAACAGCATGTGCCATTTGGCAACATATAAAATTAATTCAGTTCTTGAACACTTACTGACACATATTGACCAGGTTTACAGGTTTTAATATTGAAAAAACAGAGAGAAAACTCAGCTTTCGCCTTGTTTTCTCTCAACACTTTCCTCATATCCTACTTTGCCATTCCGTTTCATATTAAAAGTACACTTTTGCATGACTCTATTTTGTTATTTTTTCATAGGAATGTATAAAAACCGTTTTAAAATAAGTATATCTGCTTGTATGTATTACAATACTTACATACTAACTGTCCATGAATTTCTTATAATTCTATTCGAAAATGTTTTTAAATAAAATTAACAAAACATGATATTTTATGTTCAAGCAATTGCCATGACATGAGAATATTTTTTCTGGATAAGGTCCGTGCCGGTGACAAATAGGTTGAAGGCGATGCTAGAGCCGCCACTACATAGTAATTGAGCCTGATAATAGAGCAATCATTCCACAGAAGAAGCTGGGAAAACTTGTGTTTAGAAAAAATAGCAAAGTTTCTAAAGGTCATTAATAGCAAAGGGAATTTGCTTGTGTTTCCAATGATAAGAATTTCATCCACGTTTACTTGCAATTTTTGACAAAACAACATGGTTTTCACAAACCAGACGGTAGTTTAGTTTCTTTGCTGCCATCTTTTTTACCTCTGACAAAAGATTTTTTGCTGCGTCTGCTTTTCATTAGTTAAAAGACAAAGGCCTCTGTAAACAGAGGTAGTGGAAACAAAATATTTGCTCTGATGAAGCCATAACTCGTGTAGTTGCCGGTAGAATTGTGCAAAGGTAACTAAATTTTAAAATTAGCACACAAACCACTAAGATTTATTACAATTATAATACAACAATTACGTTACTGACATTTACACGCACCTTTTGACATTTAAAATAGCAAAGTAAATTAATTGCAACTCTTTAATTCTTGTTAAAGAATTTTGTCAGCAATGTTTTAGCTCATATTAGGCAAGCATTAAACTGTTTCCATAGTAGTTTATTAAGTAGTATTGTTTGTACTATTTCACTTTAGCTGCGATTGGACAGTTCTCAGTTTTGTAATTAATCACATGTAATTGATGGGCGGGGTAGAATTAATACTGAAAATTGTTCCTTTTCTTTTGGGGAAGCCAACATGGAGGAGTTGCTTGTTTTGTTCTTTTCACGAGCTGTTATCAATTTTGTTGCAGAGGGCATGTGAGGAGCCGCCATCTGAAACCAGATGGCAGCAGTGATGTGTTGTTTCAGATGCCTTATTTCGATCAGGTTATCTTTTTTGTCAAGTACGCTGTTCGGTATGGATTTTTAGGGAGGGAAATGGATGTTTTACTATCGTCATAATGTTGCAATTGGTTATTGTATTGTATTGTATTGTATTTGTGACAGACGATTCAGAACACTCGTGAGACTCATAACGAAGTTGGAGACCATCAAAACGCCATCTCACTGGGCTTTACTTCTAAAGCAAGGTGTGCTTACAAGAATGAGAGTATGGTTCATCACCCAGGATACAAAGAATTGTAAAATATTCCTCAGACAAGAATACCACGCAAGAAATAACGATACTGAAGGAAACAAATTTTACGTTAGAGATATTGCATGGACGACTTTTGGCTACAGAAAGCTTTATGGTAGTGGTAGGGAGATGCAGGAAGTGATCGCCTGCAAGTATTCATACTCCGTAAAAATGGTGCACTGCATGACCTCGATGTTTGGAAATGCTCCCTTAGGAAACCAAACACATATTTTTACTATCAGCAGGCTATCTTAAAATATCCTACCATATCTTTCTCCTATCCACCAAAAAAATTTAACTACCTAAAAACTATCTGATAGGATAGACCATATCAAAAACCTATCTGCAGGGTGTCAAAATCAGATTGTCTATCTTTTTGCTAGTTTCCATTTTTCGAGGTACAGTGTACTGGCAGGATTGCTATCAACCAGCTGGTGTCTGTCATGGAGAAGGGGCATCCGATAATGTAGGATTAAGTACAAATTCACATTTCTACTATATACGGCAGGAAATCTTGGGAAACCCTCCATAAAAAAATCAAAGAAAGTGGCTATTTGTACACCGGCCCTAACCTCAAAGCCTGCAGAATGGAAGGCCATATTGTCTGCAGCAATTATCAAATTGAGTAGCCATCTATATTTAGTTGATGATAATGGGCAAGAGTTGAGAACTCCACAAGAAGATGACATCAGACAAGTGTGCCGAGAGTTCGGCGAAGTAGATGCAGTCATGATCAAAGATGAATGAAATGTATGAGTTGTCAACAACTCTATGCAGCTCAAGATGGGAAATGGAAGTGTAATAAAGTTACACAATTCTCCTTACACGTTGATGCAAGGGGAACTCGTACCAACCTACCAATACCATGGTAAGTAGGGGTCAGTTTATTAAAACAATCTAATGGGAAAAATTATTATGTCTGTAGCAGGTTTTTTTATCATTTTTCATATATATATATATATTTCAACACCAATTACAAGTAATCTCTAACTTTGTCTACTTTCATTTTATATATACCCAAAAGTAA
The DNA here is from genome assembly GCA_025403545.1 of Epizoanthus stellaris. NCBI lineage: Eukaryota > Metazoa > Cnidaria > Anthozoa > Zoantharia > Epizoanthidae > Epizoanthus > Epizoanthus stellaris. The sequence goes on along the minus strand of JAOBYG010514387.1, from coordinate 10,901 downwards.
CGTGTATATTAGTATAATTTTTCATTTTAGGAACGCATTTTATTAGAATAGTAATTAGTTGTATTAGTATTGGTATATTTATATCATCATTCATTGTCTTTTATCGTATATTGTTATGTGCAGTCGATCATGTTTATGCAGACTGTGCAATATAAATTTTAAATATTATTATTATTATTATTATTATTATTACAATGATGGTGAGCCGTTATCTTCAACAGATAACCTATCTGTGTTGATGGATACAGAGGTATCCTAGTATTCAAAAGCATACATGTATACAAGATACATGTACAAGAACTTGGTTTCATGACAACTAAACGAACGACACTATATGAACAAAAATCTCCAATGAAATTATATTTTCTGTCTTAACAACCCCTGTCATTCCTTACACTTACAAAACACTGCCTTATCCCCCCTCCCCCTCCATATTCACTTCTGCACACACTGGGACAACATATTACACGAATGCTCCCTTTAACTTCTGCTATCTCGCACCAACAAGTATGATTTTGTAATATCTCTGTATACATTTTGGTGAGTTAGCCACGGATAGACAAAGTGAGGCAGCAAAAGGAACAAATAGATATCAAAGAGGTTATTGAGAAGATATAAAAAGACACAAGATAGAATAACAATGTATGACGTAACTGAATACCAAGATAAAGACAGTGAGCTAACAGAAAGGATTTATATATATTTTAAACTATTGAAACAACTATCACATGTCTGGGTAAAAAGAAAATAAGATTTAAAAACTGAAAAAATTATAGCAACTTTCCTTTCCGCGATTATGGCACTAGGAGGGGTGGTTATTGGAGAGCAGGGGAATTAAAACCAGGTGTTTAATCTTAGGTGAACATGATGTTTAAGCACTTCTTCTAGAGACAGTGAATTGAAGAAAGCACAATATATTTGTTAATGTCTTCTCATTTTCGTTCTATTTTCATGGTGCATTTTCAGGATTGTAACTGCCGCAGCAGGAGGTTAGAAACCAGTTGGCAACAACTAGATGAACCTCGGTAACATAACAGACCGTGGCAATCACTGTCACTTCATTGTGCCCCTTCCCTGTCAGTGTTTCCAATTCCATTCCAACAGATGCTCCCAATTGAACAACCGGATCTGTTCCAACCGATCATGCCTGTAAATGATAGTGAGCATCCGACAGCTAATGCATCAGCTTCCCCGAGACCCCTGCTTTAAATTTATTGTTATGAACTGAATTTTCCTGCAGAATGGGGTTACATTCTACTGGCCTTTGAATCAGTTACAAAAAGAACGTTGGGAAACAAGGGTCAAACGTCAGAAAAGAGGTATTAAATATATCCAACATGCTATAAATATACAGTTTTGTAAATCATGATACATCACATTAAAGTAGTACATGTACGCACATTCAGGATGTGAAATAAATTAATAAGGAAATTTTGAGTTGCAGCTGTGCTGATCAACACCAATGAATGACAAAGTTTGGGCTCGAGTGCAACTTATGCACCATTTCATATCCTTTATTGCATTATATCATCGACTATCTAACTTATTACCCAATGAGTATAACTACCAGGTGAAGGTGGCATGGGGGCCGGGTATCTGTATGAGTATAAAGTTTTACTGTATCATTTGGGACTAATTGTTACAATATTTTATCGGTGTATCGTTTTTTATATGTTGGTATTTACTGCCAATACATGTAGCTATATATTACATTATCTTCTTTTTGTTTCTCTGGAGAGTTTTTTTCTATTTTGTTAGGGTCGTGATTTCACCAAGAAATACGATTCTGTAGCTTCCATATTCGAGTATTTTAACAAACAAATAGGATGTTTGAGGTTGGGGGTTGAGCGCAACTTATATATCCACCCTTTCCTCACCCCCCCCCCCAAAAAAAAATCACTTGCAGTACTGCCCTGGGAAGTATTGTCAGTGTATTAATTAGTTCAGATGAAAAGGACAACCAATTAAACATGTACACTATAGTATTAATCTTATCATATTAACTGATGACCCAAATCTAATTTTATTTTTATGAATCATATCATGAAATTATGGAAACATGTGAAGAGCCGAAACCAATCCAAGAAACACGTAGGTGCATTGGTCTATGTATCTACACTTATAACAGATAGGCTCAGTACCCAAATGGTTGAGGCATCTGACATACATCTTGACACTTCCATACATGTACAGCAACAACACTTCGCACCATCTGCCAACAACTTCCGCTTCTTCCTTCGCTCCGTCCTCCTATGCCGCAATCGCCATATTCATCATACCGCTTCTAACAATTCTCATCGCCTTTTGCAAGCTTAATCCATGCAGACATTGACATACAGCACAAGCCCAGCCCGTCACATACCAAGCAGCTACACAACCATCCCCGCCAGAGACACAACCGCAAAGTGACCAAAGGGTAATGGAACTCGTTCCGCAGGCGGGCAATTTGGGGACAGGGCACTTGCACTCAGTCAGTAAACCCTTGCCAAGATCATCCTCAACAGATTTCTGGTGAAGGAACGTCTGGCTGAGCAAAGGAGAGCTGAGCCAGATGCAGAAGTAAAACAGTATGGTTTAGTGTAATTGGCAGTTAGATATAGTGGGTCGTTCTTCTGCCTTTCAATAGAACTTGTGCAGTATCTTCTACCATTTTTAGATCACGGGATACTGATTTGATGCACCGAATAGTAGTAAATATAATGAATATTTCTGTGTGACAATTTAGTTATTCTGTTGAAGGTAAATTATGTGATATGTGAGCTAGGTATGAAGAGTATAAATTTGAAATGGAATATAAGTCAATAATTACTGTACTATAAAAAATTTTAAATAATTTAATGTTTAAAATCATTGCAATTGTCTTGCAGTGCCCTGCACGTCAAGAGAGCTCTGATAATTTGTAAATATAACTTCAAAATTGTCTGTCCAATGCACCGAATACTAAAGAACAGAGAAGAGAAAGAAAGAGAAAGAGCTCATTGCAGGAAGAGATGGGAAAGTACGAGCAGCTATTGTCAAAGTCGTTAGCAAGGACAGACGTCCTGTTTGAAGAGTTATTCAACATTTAATCCCAATAGAAGTTAATGCCCATGAGACTGTTCATGACAACGGAGTCACACAGCAAACGGAAACTAAGAGTGAGTTGAGTGAAACTGTCGATGTTTCGGAAAACGACTATATGGGAGACAGACCCCGACGTTCTGTGGCGGTAGTTGGGCAACTCAGACGCAGAGAACTTAAAGTGCCTATGACACGAAAATTAACTTTCTTAAAAAAGTTAGCAAATCACATCTTATTTAAAAAAACACTGGGTTGCAATTGCAGCAGCGACATTTGGTGTACGAAATTTTAGTTCCCAAACTTGTGATTTGACCCTAAAACGTGCGACATTTCCGCGTGGCCAAAGTAATGATTGCATAAGCCCTGTGACGTCAGTAGATGTACTCGTGTCTGTGCGAGTCCAGATCAGATATACAAAATGAAGAGCGAAGCAGATCTGGTTGAAGCAAAGTCTTCAGCAAAGAAGAAAACTAACAAGAAGAAACCCAAAGGTGGTAAATATTGTGTGGCTGGAGGCCCAAACGGTGCGAGCTGAAAAAACAGCAGCCAGGGATTTCCATGCATTTGTTTCCCAAAGATGAAACAACCTGTAAGAAATGGACCGACTTCGTTCGAAGGCACCGGCTGGGCTGGAAGCCTAACAAAGATGGCAGTACTCGGCCATCGTTGTGCTCCATTCATTTTAAACCTTCCTATTAGTATCAATCTCGGAGAAGAAAAACCTTTGAAGCCACTGTGAAGATTTATTATGAAAGGAGAAGTGCCGTCCATCGACACTGTCGTTCCGCTGGAGGTGAAAACACCAACACAGAGGGCAGCGAGAAAAGTAAGTCACGCAAGTACTACAAGTTCTTTTTATGTTTGGTGAATGTAAGTTACTCTTTCATTATCGAACATGATTATCATGTATATTTCATTCATATAGAAATGTTTTCAGTAAAGTTTGTATTGTTTTATTCCGACAAGTTATCTAGTATGAATTTCAATTTGGCGAGTTGCACAATGTACATGTATATATTGCACTATTGGGAAATCATGTGTCTAGCCCAAGAAGATGTACACGAAGCAAGAACTTTACACGGAATCTGAAGTTACACAGTGCAAATGAAATGAACAGTGCTTTTTAAAATTATTTGCATGTCATACAAATAAATTTAGATCGGTCTAATAATGTAGCTCTAATATATGTCTTTGTCAGCTCGTGCGAGGTGTACTATTGCCTGGAACAACTGATCCTCCGCCGACACCGTGTAGCCCTGCTATGCCCAACAGTTCTCCTGATCCGGATAGTGATGCCAACAGACAGTGTGCAAGTGATTGTGCAGAAACTGCAGCAACTCCACCACTGCTTTAATCTATGCCTACAACTCCTGTTACTGCTCCTACCAGCGCATCTGAATGCTCCAAATGTGATGAGCTAAGAAAACAAGTGCGCCTACTACAGAAGAAATGCAGCAGATATAAGATGCAGCTTCGTAGACTGGTAAGTAATGAGTTATTTCATATTGTATTGCGACAATCCGTCTTTTAGATCCAAATGTAATGTATAGATGATAAACTAAAATGACCTGTTGCCAGACTTGATCTTGATCTGACACTGGTGTACATGTACTATGACAATGGATTATTTTTCTTCAAGACAAATTCTTAATACCATGGTACCAAAACGAAAAATTTGTGGATAAACGTGGAGGATTGTTCCTTTAAAATGTTTATTTCGAGGTATTTCAGTTTTAAATTTTGTTATTTTGCAATTTTAATACCTAAATAACTTGAAAAATATTTATGTACTAGCTAGTGTGCATATTTTCTGAAGTAAATTTCGTTTATGTATTTGATAGGAAAGCCAAGGTGACACTGATGAATGTGATGATGATGACTGTAGCTGTGCCAATTTATGCATGGATACTAAAAATGGTGTTGTGGATAACAGTCGCGTGGATGATGTGAGTGGCAGTAGCTGTAATGACAGTGGAGGGGATGATGATGGTGGAGATTTGATTTCCAGTTCTGATTCAAACTCTGGTGATGATCCTACCTGGTCCACACCTGAAGAAAGTACAAGTACCGAGGAGTCTGATCAAGAGAGCACAGACTCTGAAGATGATGAAACAAAGCCAAAGCAAGATTTGATGTATGTACATGTATGAGTATTTTATAGCCATAGCCAGGATGGAATACAACAAGGCACTAACAAAGGGTTTCAAGATTTGCAAACTTTGATTTTCAAAACTTTTTCTGGAGTGCCTCTTGTATTTACATGCACCACTCACAAGATACATGCATGCCTTGTCTAAATGTTTGGTCTGACCATGGCCTTTACCTTAAAATATTATAATAGTTTAAAAATGTTTTCAAATCTGTGACAAGTCCATTATTGTGTTTAAGGAACTACCGGTAGATAAAACTGAATTTCAGGAAAAAAAATACATTGCAAGTTATGTTAACTTATTCATATTCATATTTATAGTTACAGGTGCACGATTTGTGTTAATGTCAACAAAAAGATAGAAATTATGCCACTAACTAAAATCTGTAACATTTCATTTTGCTATGATTAAAAACTATGAACAGACACAATATTTCCTTTTCTTCCATCAACAGGGTTGATCCAGCTACTACCATCCAAGAAGAACCCAAATTTATAGTATTTTACAGTATGCTGCTGACACTTTTTTCTATGTTTTGCTTTAAGTGTAAGCAGGGCACCCCCACTGTTGTCACGAAGAAAACTGGCACAATGGTTACTATATTTCAAAATTGTTATAAATGTGGTGACCAGTCATTCACCTGGAGGTCCCAGCCATTGATATTTGGAAAGTATCCTGCTGGGAATGTACTTTTCAGCTTTGCCGTATTGATGGCTGGGGCCTCTATCAGCAAGATCCTGTTAGTGTTCCAACATCTGGGTCTTGCTGCATTGACTTCCCGAACCTACTTTAGGCATCAAAATAAGTTTATATTTCCTGCAATTCTTCATCATTGGGAGGCCTACCGTACAGCCCTAATCGACGAGTTAAAGAAAGTGAAGAATGCTGTTTGGAGTGGTGATGGGCGATTCGACTCCATGGGCCACTGTGCAAAGTTTGGAGCATATACAATGTTCTGTTGCACAATTATGAAAATTGTGCACTTTGAACTTCTGCAGGTAAGTTAGAAATGTAAAAGTATTTTTCTTATTACACTTCTTTGAAGAGAAGTCCTAATTGAGCAGATCAACTAACTCGTTTGCTAAATGTCCACTTCATAATAATTAATCTAGAAAATATGGATAAGGTACAGTAGCTCAACTAAAGGCAGAGCACACAATTTGTGGGTTTTGGGTTCAAGTCCCAACTGTACCAAACAAACATATATACTCTTGGTGTTCTATTATGATATTAACCCCTTCATCTACTGACTAATAAACACAGATCACCAACAACAAATATTTCTGATGAATCTTTAAATTCTCCTAACCTATTCCATGAGTATTTCTGTATATATACATCTACTACAAGGATAAATTTAGTACCACTGACAGCTTTGTCACATATTGAAAATCTCAGGCACATACTGGCAATTCATAAAATGTTGACATGATCAAATGCTCATTGTGTGCTACAATATGGTTATACATGCAACTTAGAAAGTGACATGTGTTTTTAGTGACAACTGTGTTCTTTAGTGACAACTGTGTTTTTTAGGCCAATGAAACAGGAAGCAGCAATGCCATGGAGCTGGAAGGAGCCAAACGTGCTTTCTCCTTCTTGGCACTAGCGGGCCTTGGTATTGCTGTTTTTATATCTGACAGGCACAGGGGTATTGCTAAGTGGATCCGGAATTTCCAAATGGGCACCCTTCACTTCTTCGACATTTGGCATGTTGCAAGATCCATCCGGAAAAAACTAACGCAACTCAGCAAAGAAACTGGCTGCGAAGTGGTCAAACACTGGATAAAGGGAATCCGTAATCATTTGTATTGGTGTGTTACTTCAACCAAGAGAGGATTTCCTGAAATGATACAAGCCAAATGGAGTTACTTCATGCGACACGTATCCAACAGGCATAGTGGCCATGACAATGATTTATTTAAGGAGTGTGCACACGAAGAACTAACAGAACCTCGCAAATGGATTAAAGTTGGTATGCGTGACTATATAATTATATTTGCAGGCTACCTGATGAAAGTTGTGTTTGTAGGTGTTCGTAGTGGGGATTGCCATACTGAGTGTTCTGCCTCCCATATAAGGCCAGGTGAGCCCCTGGCTTGACCAGAAAAAAATTCGATGCCCTCTGGCTTGCATTGAATGTGGCTGAAAAATGTGAAAACCAGCTAAGCTGGAACAATAATTACTAATAATTAGCCCCTGGTCTTGCCAAAATGCTGATACATATATATATCTACTGCTGGAATAACAGGACTTCCTGAAATGCTAGGAAATTATCACAGTATTTTAGGTTGTTATTTATAGCAACACATTCTTTTTTTCTGTTGCAGGCACTAATGTTTATGATAAATTAAACAAGATTCTCAACACCAAAACCTTGGTTGGTGACATTAGGAATCTTTCACCAGAAGAGCAAACTAGCTGTTTGGAAGGTTTCCATGCCACACTGAATCACTGGCATCCCAAAATGCTGTGCTTTTCATGGCTTGGGACATACTGCAGGTATACTGCCATTGGGGTATTGCTCTATGACCAACAGTTGATTTGTCTAACCCTTGCAGCTTCAGTCAATTCCTCCTATCTTCTTCTTACAATAACAACACAAATTAAAGTAAGTGGTTTGGTATTTGTGTACATGAAGGTGATAATCACAAAAGAAACTACTGTTACTGGTAACTGAACTGCCAAATTTATACATGTACAAAAGCTAAAGACTAGTATGAAGAATTTAACAAATAGATAAATTGTATAGTTGGTAACCATAAGGTTAGTACAGAGACCTGCACACTGACAATAGTATATGGAAATACCTCTTATAAACAGAGTGTAACTGCCATAAGTTATGAATCACAAATAAACCAAATATGGCACCTAAGATGATAATACTAACTATTATAAGTACTGTATAATGTGACTATGGGTATGGTAACATATCAACTTAAAAATAAATATTAAAAATTGTCTTTGTTAATTACCAGGCACTGATACTTGCAAGTCTGCATTTTAATGAAAATCTTAAAAGAGAACCTATGCAAACAAAAGATGGTAAACCATATGTTAAAGTGACCTACCCCAAATTTAAGCAAGGTGATGAAATTGTGAGAGATGTTCCAAGACCTCCAACATATGGTATGTAACTGATTTTATTAGTGATTTTTCTTCAGTTGAGTAAAATTAAAATGTAACATACATGTAGAGGCCGCACAGTACTACTAATTATAGATGTTTATTCCACTTCAACAGAACTTGTACCCATAAGTAAAAATGTTTACATGTACTTCTAATTTGATCTGTTGCTTTTTTTTTGCAGGATATCTAAAAGCACTCAAAGATGTTATGTTTAGTTTATCAAAGGAGGCCATGGATAGCAAGGTCAAAGAATACAAGAAAAAGACCCCTAAGCCATTAAACAGACAGTTCCTGGACAGACTTACAAAGGCCGAAGCCATAGAAAAGAGGAAAGACCGGAAAGAGATAGTGACAAAGCTAACTCCTTCAGGTAAATGTAGGACCGGACTGCCATCTTTCTGTGAATGTATAATTATAATTACGCACGCATTAGTAGCTGGGTATATTATTTCAGGTAAAATTACATATTTTAAAAATAGAAGTAATAATTTAATATAATTTTAGATTTCTATAGCACGCTGCCATATCGTAAAAAAAGTCCAAGATGCTTTACAAATATTATAGGAAAATAATACATAACAATAAAACTGAAATAAATGAAAATAAATAAAATAACAACAACAAACTTATCTGAGAGTATTATTATTAAATAATCTAAGATTAGCTTGGAAATCACAAGCATTCATAGAGTGTGTGTGTGTGTGTGTTGGGGGGGGGAGGATAAAGTTCCATTTGCTTTCTCATATACCTCCACCACTTAGGGAAGGCCTGGTAACTACAGTACCAAGCTAGATAAATAAAACATCGGGTACAATCTGACAAGCTAATGACCTGGTGATTTAAAATACAGAAAAGGCTATATTCCAGGGTACTTCCAAACTGCCTGTTTGTGCCCTGGGTAGACTGGAACTACCCTTGACGCACAGTAAACTTAACAATGCCAAACATATTCAATCAATCAATAACTTTATTTATGCATCAAATTAATCAGGGACACAAATATGTTGTCTAATGTAAGGGTAATAATAATGTATTTTACATGTTCTATATCTCTCACAGCTCAAGAACAAGATGCTTTGCAAGAAACTGCTAATGCAATGACATCACAGCAACAAACGTCAAGAAAAAGAAAAACACCATCCAAAAAGAAATCTACAGACAAATCCAACAAACCAACTGCCAAGAAACCTACAGATAAGTCCAACAAACCAACTGCCAAGAAATCTACAGATAAACCCAACACACCAACTGCCAAGAAACCTACAGATAAATCCAACAAACCAACTGCCAAGAAATCTACAGATAAACCCAACAAACCAACTGCCAATAAACCTACAGATAAATCCAACAAACCAACTACCAGGAAATCTACTGATAAAATCAACAAACCGACCGCCAAGAAATCTAGAGCTAGTGTGAAACAAGGGAAAGTACCATCTACCAAGAAATCTGGAGATAAACCAAACAAAAGGAAAATGATGTCTGACAATAATTCTGGGGGAAAAACAAAAAAAGGAGAAATCAAACACGAAATTGAGTGACTAAACTAATGAATGGAACTAATGACTAAACTAATAGATTTTTATAGTTTCATAAGTATATATAATTTTATAGTTTAACCAATCAGTTTGATATATATCTATATATAGTCTTATTGTAAACTTTCTTAGTACATGTAATGTTTTGTAATTATTTAATGTTAGTCAGGGCTCTCATTGATAACAGTGTCCGGTGGGACACTGAAGGGATTACCCTGAATAAATAAAGATTTCTATTCTATAATGGTCATCGAAATCAAAACTGTTAAACATAAAATACACTATGGAGATAGAAACCAGAATTATACCAAGCAGAAAAAAGAAACTTTGATCTCGACTGAGTCATATATGATAATCCTCAGTATTATCACTGAAACTTCCAATATCTCTCCAGATGATATGAGGTCAATCAATAGTGAAAATCACAACAGATTGTACCTGGAACCAACTAAACTGATGTGTCTTGAAAATTGCGAAAATATGAAAGTTGGGTAGTGGGAAATGAAACGTCTTATGGGATGATCAAATACTAATGTGCTAATATTTTTATTATTTTCTAACTTGGACTCAAATTCCCTTTTCATCTGTTCACTTTTAACACAATATGATTTTATATAATTCAATGTATTGTAAATTCAAATTTTTTTAACCTGTAGAGTATATTATTAGATTTTTAATTAAAATAATAATTATATATAAACTATATTTAGGGAGCAGGTAAAAACACATGCATTTGTGACCCATTTGGAGTTAGGGGGTAGGGCCTGCTGCCCTCTGTCTCCTCCCGGAGCTAAACCTCAGAGTATCTCTGTAATCAAAAGAAAGAAATATTCTGTCTATTTTGTCTTTTGCTATCATTTCATTTTCTGTACTTAAATTGTTGCTAGGTCCCCCTAAATTGAAATAGGTGGTCAAAAATGAAGGGTGAGGGTACTATGTGCTGACAGCTTGACCTGCTCCCTTATATATTATATTAAGCAGATGAACAAAACATTAACCCTCAAAATAACTTCTGGACACGGGG
>JAOBYG010513276.1:0-15290 GCA_025403545.1 Epizoanthus stellaris | reverse complement strand
AATTGTTATCTAACGTGTTAACCCTTGTCTTTCTTGTATAAACAATTTGAGACGCAAAATGCCATCCGATTATACGCCCAGCCGATTTCGTAACGCAAATTTCCCTCCGAATATAAGCCCCCGCCTCCCCCCCAAATATAAGCCCACTCCGAATATAAGCCCATAAAAAAGTGCTATGAAAGCTATAGGCCCATGGGCTTATATTCGGAATTTTACGGTATATTACTAAGACTATAGCAAGGGGTCTTATAATCCCAAATGATAAGCTGTTCAGTGTTGCCTGGCGGAAAAACTAAATATTGTAATGAAAACGTGGACAAAATGTATTAGATTTCTAATAGATTTTGGCAAGGTAAGGGTTAACAACACTAAACACTGATTAAAAGTCGTTGCCTATATTCAAAGTACAAGAGTTTTTCCAAGATGTGCCAACTAAACAACAAGTTTTCGAATAGAGCTAACTAATTTTAAAATTAATAACTTTAATATCAACAGAAAACTATTTTATTTCGTAAAGTATAGACTAGTGACATGAAATTCTGATTCATTGGAAAATATTTATTGTATATTTACACAATACTATAGCTTTACATTAACGTACCTTTTCACTTTCCTTTGTTCTCTTGTTACCAGAATGGCTTCGTCTGTGTCGTCCGTTGACAGTTTCTGAGGTTTGATTATATGTGCTTGGATCTCTCAAGCCTCCGTCTACAGAAGCTTCTGTTAAAGATTTATATTGAAAAGTAGGCCATTCAGCTTTTTCAAACGCACATCTATCAGCTGGTGAACTGTTTTCACTCCAGCTCTCCCCTCCGAGAAGGACGTTTAGGTGGTCTCTAAGGTGTTTACTGACGTTTTCCTGATAAAGCTTGTTATCGAAGCTATCTTTGGATGTTGTTTCCGAACGAGTAGAATCCTCCTGGTTAGGAAATAAGGAGAAGTTTGGCAGTTCTTTGTCTGAGTCTGAGTCGTCTCTACAGCTCACAAAACAGCTCTCTGTAGAAGTTGAGGGAATATCTCTGTGGTTTTTGTCCTCATATTCATCAGCATGAAACATTTCTGGACGTGCTCTTTCCAGGGCTTGGTTATTTGCAGCACGGGAAGTTATAACAACATTGTCCACTGCTGGATTGGATTTGATGAATGGTGGGTTGTCTTCAACACTTGAAAAGAAATGTGTGGTGTTGTAGAATGCCTGCAAAATAGTGGATATTTTCAATTTTTAGCTATACTTATAAACAATATTCAGTTATAGTTTTTCACATACGCAAAGTAAAACTAAAATCCCAAATGTTCTACTCACTCTTGTTTTTACTTGCCACGAATATTGTAATTGCCGAAGGAAGAAAATCTGCTTGTTGGTGATAAAAAATATTATCCTTATCTTTAGACGCCTTCCTCTTGTCGCGACTTTATTTTCAGCGCCCCGCCGCAACAAAAGAAAAACAAGCTAATATATGATACCAAAAGCAAAAAACAGAGCAACTACATGCAGGATTAGCCTGGACCTGTTGAAGCGGCAATTAATAACAACACAACAAGGCAACAGCATAGTATGTCTTATTACTCGCACTAATTTTGGTTCTGCTGTTGTTTAGAACTAGAATTTCAATTCCAGCTTCATTTATAAAGTAATAGCAAACGTATCAAAAGCTATGGGACTGTTACCTTAAGGACATCATCTGAGATCCAAGGACATGATTTATTCAGTTGTTCCAACGACATTTTCATCAGATCCACCAGTGGAGCAGCTGTAAGCATCACTTGTGAGCTGTTAACAAAAAGTATTTTAGTATTAAAATTTAATTTTATACTAAAGTATATGAAACATACAGTCCATTTGACACGTCTCCACTTATCCAGTCTGTTCAATTCAGTAAAGCGCTCTTATAAGGTAAGTATCAAGACAAAAATCCAAGTGACTAACTAAAGAACAGGCAACTATTGCTATATTATAACTACACGCAAATCTTTATCCTTTCCATTTAACCACTACCACCCTTTTTCCACTAAACATTCAGCAGTTTCCATAGCTCTTTGACTTTGGAACGTGGTGTGTGATTGGTTGATCGAGTGGATTAAGCTGTAAAGGCTTGGGTTTGGGTTTGGGTTAGCGAATCACATACCACGTTCTGGCAAAAGCTGCGTGGTCGCCCGAACATTCCTACAGCTGAGCACTAGATTATATATTTCGCATAGCATCTAGCTAGTTGGATACGAAATACAAATGTCATCACAAACTCCTTCAAAACATACTACCAAGTTCTCTTCAAAATGCTGCAAAGCCCGTAATCAAAGTCTACACACTAAATAGATAAAATGGAAGACACCTATATGTTCACGTTAGCTAAGTTTTAGAAAACACTTAGATCTGGGTTTCACCCTGTCCTTCCTATGTTGTGCTCTATATATTATTCTATCGTAAACATTTTTATCGCGCAAGTAAATATAAAGCCAATTCTTACCTGAACGAGTTCAAACATGGATATGACAGCAGGAACCTTTCGTGCTGCAACAAAGAAATAAACAATTCTCGGAATTCAAGGGGAAAACGGGGTCGTTATTGTCAAGATGAAAAAATAAGAGCGTTACTTTGTCGTATCTTGCAGGAACCTATGATTAATTTAAGGCCCAACTTCGATTAGAGAAAGCTTGCAAAGCAGTCCTAAATTGTAACGGAATAATCTCAAAAATGTTGTATTATCTCTGACATTATGTGAAGTAGTTTAGCTAAAAACAATTAAAATACATACAGCGCTCATTTCGTCTGTAAGCCACTTCCTCTTTATCCATTCCCGTCTGTCCCAGAATTTTGAGTTGTTTCTGGTATGGTCGCCTATCTCGCGTATCATCTTTGCGGTTTTCTCCACATAAACAGAGTAGAGAATTTTCACTTGAAACTTCTTCCTTGTACCGGTGAAATGCGCAATACTTGCAAACAGCATGGACAGATGCCGGGGTGCAGTACCGCTGAAGGTATACCTATTAGAACGACACAGGGCATTAGATAATGGGAAGAAAACTCATGGTGTTGTTATCCAGATTCGCTCAAATAAAGTAAAACGTCCTTGCGAAATTGGCCCATAGCCTTAAGGAGTACTTATGGCGCTTTGACTGCATGTATGCTTGAGTTTGTCTGTTTAAATTATCCTGCAAAATATTTTGGCGGAAAAGTATTGTAAACTTCATGCGCAGATGGCATGCAACTGATTTTCTCCAATGATCATTAAAGATTCACGTTCCTGATAAGAGGCCGAGACGGCTCGAGATCTGTTTATAACCATCGTTTCGGTGTCTGGTTTCACCGCCCCACGCGAACTCAACCAATCACAGACGTTCCAATTAACTTGAAGTCCACTGATTGGTCGATATTTTAGAACAGCCCTGAGGCCCCTCCTCTTAACCAGAGACAGGAACTTTAAGGTGTGCTTCCTTGATATTTTTCTTCTCTCCCGGTAATAAACTCGATCTATTTCTGATTCCTTTACTTACAAATGTAACATGTTCCTAAACTGAATATATACCTGCAAAATAGTATGTGGGATGGGAATGGGATACATGGTACTTTTCTTTGTAATTAATACCTTCCCTTCTCTGCCTTCTGGTTTTGTACTTACCTCGAATTCCTGTCGTCGACAGTGTTTAAAATGATGTAACAAGTCTCACACTTAAATGACAGCGACAGCACCAGGTCCTTCAGCATGTCGAATGTTTTCTCATCTGTAAGCTGGGACAGGACAACACAAGTTCTTTCATCAATCATGAGATCTGGCTGTGAATTCATCTTGTTTAGACTTGCTTTCGAGCATTTCACCAGTTCACCGTAGTCTCTTTCGTATATCAGAATGTTGTGTTTTGACTCGAGTAAGAGGAGGAGCTCCTTGTTAGTGGTGACGTTTTTTGAGCCAATGAAAGTATAGTGATCATTAGCCAACGTTTCAATGGTACTTCCTAAACGAATGAAAAAAGTCAAAACTGTAGTTTTATTAATGAGTAAAACAGAAACAGAAGAAGAAATCCAAATTCAGAAAATCGAGGAAGAATTTCCTCAAAACAACGGACATGAAATACAGAACACAGCGCTGGAAAACACTGGGATACTATACTACAACAGTAGCTTTATCTCGTTTTGATAATTTGGGTACATGCATTAATTCTTGTTTCAGTGTTGAACGCAACAGGTTTTGTGAGTGTCCACAATCTTGATTGCTATTCAGTTTCAGATCTCCTAAACGATGTAAGAAATCTCAATCCTTTTTCCTCCTAGAGAAGATTTTTCAAATTGTTAAAACTTAAAATGATATATAAGAGTAGTTGACATTGACTAGCAAGTTAATAAATAACGGAACATTTCAGATTTAAATACTGTAGCTTTCTTGAGCCTATTACAATAACATACTAAATTGGTGTTCTGATGTGAAGCTCCCGATAAAAGAACACTAAGAAACGGAATTAAGATTTAAGGTAAATACTTTAGCCACGTTATAGCAAGAGCAGTAGCTTCTGTCATGTCTTTTCCATCATATGAAGGTTTACCTAAGAGGTTTTTAAATCATTACTTTTAGGCATTCAGTGTTCATTCGCTATCAGAAACATCGACCATATGGAGGAAATTATGAATGTGGCAGCGATAGACGTGAGAGATAAGTACGTGCTGAAACATACCTTTTGATATAGCAGGTCAGTACTTTCAGCGAGTATTAATAATTCATACATCATATAATTACCCTTTTCTTGCATGTTTACGTCAAGAGTCATCTTTGCCACTGTTCTGAGAGCCACGTGCCCCTTGAGTCGCCCATTATTCTTGAAAAGGTCGCTCTTTTGTATCCCTTCCTTGTGTTCAAACTCCACCACGTAATCAAACTGCTGCAACGACAAGCTTTCATTGATCGAATTCAAGCTCAATAGGAGAACGTTGGACTTCCCAAGGATCAATGCTTCACGTTCAGCCTCGGTCGTAGGATACATTCCGACTCGAATACCGGGCACAGGCGCAAGAGCTTCCAAGATGGAATCACACAGTTGCTCAGCGTAGCGATGGAGGATGACAAGGACAGTGATGTTGTTGCTGCTCAGTGTGGAACGGTGTTTACCCACTTGGAGCCACTGCTCGACAGTCAGGGCCAGCTGGAGTAGCTTTGGGTGTAGTATCTTGTTCTCTTGATACTTGAAGTGAGTGCTGAGGAGAAACTGTCGACTTGAATCCAGGAGCCCTTCCAATAAACTGCTATACCTCTGCTGCATGTAATTCAAGTGGGCTGAAAGATAGAACCACAAGACATTTCTACGACATACGTTCTATGGTACCTACATTTATATAGAGTTGTTTTCAAAACGTTGTCGTATACGAAAATCGATCCCTCAAGCCCACCAAAAAGAAACGTGGGTAGATGCATATCTGCGGGCTCTTAAATTATAGTTTGATTATGATATGAAGCTCAATTCATATTTTTCTCTACCTCCAAACTTATTTATGCCTCGCAACCATACTTGCTTGTTATTTTTGGCGTTTAAGCTCCAATGCTTTCATCCAACAACGTTTATAAATTAGCTATATACTAACTAGGTGGCGCGTTCATTTTCTTCTAAACGTTATAGCATTGTTGTGCACATATTGTACTTCAATATATTCATTTCTGACATCCTTAGAACGAATTAAACAATGACACTTTATCCCAACAGCGTGCAGGTTTTCCCGCTTGCTTAGCTATAGCCAAATTCCATATACGGTTTTACATAAGTAGAGAGTTGTTTATCCCCTAAAAGTTACAAACTTTGCTACCTTCTTGCGTTGTTAAATCATAGAGTAAACTTTTGTTGACAATTTTAACCCTCCCTTAGATAAATGACGAGGAGAAACATACGAAGTTGACTTACATACCTATGGAAACTGGCAAACTGCAACTTATTACAAGATCTATTGCAGTTACCAGGGCGTGTAGACTAACAATCATTTTGTAAGTACGAGTGTCATCATCTCGTACAATACTCTTCTCAGACATCTCCTTTTCAAACTGTTTCACAAGAAACCTTGTGTAGTCTGGCTCCAATGAATCTATCGTGTGACTGAAAGGTATGAGCTCCTGCTCCTTCAGACGACATAGCAAGGGATAAATGTTGTTCCTGATTGTGTCCACGATCTCCTGATATTCATCTGTCAAGTTGACATCTAATGTTTTCAGCTGTACCTCACTTGAGCTACCATGTCTTGCTTTTGCGTCTACGTTTGTTTTATCCTTGCTCTGTACTTGCTCTTGTGACAACACGGAAGGTCGCACTTTGGCAGCTTTGACCACTGTTTCTGAAAAACAGATTATAACGGAGAGCTTGAACGAAGCAAACTAATCTATGTTAATATTTTTGTGTATTAGTTTTTAAAATACAGCGTAAGAGAATATGAATCATTTTCTCTTGCGCATCGCTAATTTTGATCGTCTGTCCAAAATCATTTTACACAAAACTGCTGTATACCGTAACTAGTTTGGAATACCATAAAAGAGAATCTTAAAAGTAATTGTTTGATACTAAAAAGAGTTACTTCCAGGAGGCAATTAAACTATAGTTATGGATTTACCCTGACTTTTCAGATGACGTTTACGAAATGTGATTACATTGTATGCAATCACGATATGTTTTACATAACTTGTTTATGATATTGTGACTTTTTTGGTGGGTGGGGAGATCACTTAAAGTGTTTAGAGCAGCTATACTTTCAAGTTCATTCAAAACGAAAACAAGGATAGTTTTGTATTGTAGCTAACGTTTAACATGCAATATTTCAGTTTCGATTATGTGCTGCTTTTGAGTACCGACAAGTTCCTATATGGTGCTTACTACATGGTGCTACTGCAAAACATTAACAAATTTCATGAACAGACAGATACGTAGTACTTGCTTACTTGGTGGCACAGGAGTAGAAAGACGCGTGATGCCAAGTGGCTTTTGAGCAAAGCTTTCCTTAGCTCGCAGCATTAAGAACTCGTCCAGGCCAGATGCAGATGGTACAAATTCGTTGATGACATATGGAGCAGTTTGCTTTAGAACATTGGAAGATTTAGGTTCAACTTTGGGCTCATTCTTATTCTCATTGTATCCATATCCTGCCGGTTCTTGGGATGGTTTAGATGAGGTCTTGAATGAATCACCGAGTCCTTCAAAATGTGAAATGTGTTAGACTTTACAGTTTTAATAGTTGTCGTTGCAATATTGAATACCTTATTATAAGAAATTAACGCTCCATGAAATTAAAGCGATTTTTAAAAATTCACTTTAATTTTATGGAGCATTAAATTCGTGGAGCGTTAATTTTAGCGACGTTAATTTTCTTTACTTTTACAAAATTTCTCGCAGCTCCTGAAACGTTTAAAAAAGCAGCCTTACTTAATTTGAAAACAGATACATCAACAGTTACCCAGTTTCAACAGCCTGAATTGCCGTGAGTTACCAGACTCACTACTGCATTTTGTTGTTATTGAAAATAAGAACGAGTTCACTTTGTCAAAAGCAAAAGTGTTTGTCCTGCCTTTTCGCATTAATTTTCTTAACTTGGAATTTTTATGTTCATTTTCGCGTTAATTTTCTTGAACTGAAACTATTTAGGCCTTAAAATCGCGTTAATTTCATTGACGTTAATTTTATGGAGTGTAAGTAATGTAAAGCCGGGGTTTTAATCTAATCTGATCAGTATCAGTGTAGCACATGAAGATGAATGGATCAACAAATATATAGATAAATATAATGTTTTTCTCTTGAACTCATAGTATAGATGTGTTATTTTCTCGGATACATTTAGAATGAAGGATAAATGAAGGGGGAATTCTAACCGGGAGGGTATCAGAAGAAGTTTACAGTATACGAGGCGGACCATTCATTTGTTCACAACAAAAGTCTATGCTTAGTAATTTTAAAATTAAATAAATAAAATTAATATATTAAAGGAAGTACAACATTTATAGCTGATGAGGAAAATATATTGGGGACTTCTTTTAAAAATATACTTTCTTGACACGCAACAGACTGTATATAGATTATGCGCAGCATAAATTAAATATTATTATTATTATTATTGTTATTATTATTATTATTATTATTATTATTATTCGAAAAAGGTTGAACTTCTGTAAGAGCATACTCCGTGGGTGTCCGAGTAGCTGGTGCCCAAATGTACCTAAAATTCCCATTAATAAAATGTCCTTCAATTCATTAGCATCAGTGTCTCCCATCACTCTTCCGGTTTCCTTCTATTCTTCTCCAATAAATACAACATGCCGATGCGAAGGGACTGATTTTTGAAACTCCGATGTAACACCATCCTGAAACCCCTAAAAGCTATGTATTTATTTTTAATCTATTTTAAATAAATGATATTCTCAAAATAACGTTTGAACAAAAACAAAACGTAAAGTATATAATAGATTACGAGTAGTCCCTCTTTTCCCTCCGTAATCCGTCGAGAGTTGGCTAAAATAAAAACTGTACAGCCCGCGAATGGCGAGAAGAATGGGGTGAATGCAACTCTCGACGGATTACGGAGGGAAAAGGGGGACTACTCGTAGTCTAAGTATATAATGATTTACCTATAATTATTTACCTATCTGCTTATTCGACGCTAATTGGGAGCCGTTGCTAGCTGCTACCTTCCAAACGAACTCATTTCCTTCAGCAGGGCTCTTACTCCCGTCATAGCCTTCAAGAAGAAGAACACAAACAGTAACTTGTGATCGTTTGGCATATTGATCATGACAGCAATCTCTGTTTCCTACACGAACTATTACTGGCCTGGCTTCGAATAAAGTGCAAAAACCCAATGGATTCAGTGTATTGTGTGAAGCTCTATGATTGTTGCGATAATTACAGTTTATTGATAACTTTACAAGAGTCAACTGTGGGGCAATTGCAATGTGCATTTGATCATATTCAATGGCAATTTGTGCTATATAAATTTCAAATACTGGCACTGGTACTGGCACCTAATAATGTAACAAATTAAGGCGAAAACCAAACGACACCACTTACCATAAGGAGACGTTTTCAACACTGGTTCCTGCAGCTCGTTGGCATTATTCGAAACCACATATCCTTTGGATTTCAACCGTTCCAGTCTTTGCATGCTCTTGTACCATCTTTCCATGTTGTCGTTTGAGTCTATCAATGGATCCCAAGGCAATTCGAGCTCAATACACCCTTTAATGTCTTCACTGTCCAAAGACAATGATTGGACGGTTTCCACTATTCTGTTTATTCCCGTTTTGTGTTTTGGACTATCTGGAACTGTTAATCAAGCCAATAAATGAGAGTGAGTATCTATGGGAACCGTATTGCTAACCTGTTCGAGAACATCACCCTCTGTAACTGTTAGGCTTGATTTCTAACATACGTGCAAGAACAGATTTAGAACAGAACCTTTTGGTTTTTTTTAAGTACCCGTTACAAAATCCAGTTGGCGGTGGTTTCAGTTGTTTTGGTATTGTTATTCTAAAATGTCGGCAAACGTATTTGTAGACCATTTTCTATCAATCTTTCTATGTACCAATCTACCGAAACATCATTTGCATCGAAAAGACTCGTTTAACAGACCGAGGGTTCACGTTTTGGGTAACTCAAGTACCCGAGAATAAGCGGGACACTACCTAATAGCATGCGATTACCCATTATAACTGGGCATTCTGTACTACTCCATACCAGTGAAAGCCATTTCCAGAATTTCGTCAAACATCTTTTCCTGCCGCCATAGCTTTTCGTCAAATCGCTCCTTCGAAGTTGGTGATACAATATTACTGTAAAAAATAAGATTGATATTTAATATTGTTCTGATATTCTGTTTGAATATGTGTGCCAATTTGTGTTTTTTATGAAAGGGCTACTAAAATGTTCGTCATCAATAGCCTGAAGAAAGGGACGTTGGACTTAAAGCAAAGAAGACAAGAGAACAACTGAGGGGGTGATACACCTTGGCGAAGAGTCTGATGAACAGTTCCTGTCAATTGCTAGGTTTCTGCTGAAGACAAGATCCAGAAGTTTGCATATTACCGACGTCTTCATATTATCTTAACAAATGAGGTATTTACCAATGACAACAAGAAAAGAACTGTAGTAGTTACCTATAGAAATTAAATAATCATGTAAGTTAACTTATGAGATTGTTTGAGTCGGGCTTTGATACATTATTCTTGAAACAGCGGAGCCAGAGATCACTCGCTCTTTCCCTTTCCATGAACTAATTTTGCAATACAGTTGTAATTGGATACGTGAAATAAAGTCATATCTAAGGGTTTATGCACCCACAAAAGAACTAATTTCTTCTTAGAACTAACAAAATTATTTATGCAAAGGTAGTTACATTGATGCCTTAGGATCCAATTCCACTGTGGAGAAGCTCCGAGCAATTTGTTGATAGCTGGCATCTGGCGGCGTGGCTGCACTATTCTGTAAGATCGGTGACTCTATCGCAAACTCTTCAACTACTCCGGAACCAGTAGCTTTATCTGGAGATGTACCTTTAAATTGCATAATAGAACATGGTAAATCTTGGAGTCGATCACTGTGAATTTGATGCCATTGGTTGTATAATGTACAGAACCAACATGAGTAACTACTTCGATGTTTTCTGGTAGGCCTAGTAGCTTTAAGGAAAGTGCCAGTTTTTAATTAGGATACGGACATTTTAGTTCACCTTTCAGGTGCGAATTATGCCCTATTTTTATGTTTCAAACATAAGTACTGAGTCGAAGCTGAGGGCAATAACAACAAATTTCACCGTAAATGTTTTTTTGTTTCCACATGTAACTCAGTTACTTATCTTCCTCAGTTATTTTAAATTTAAGACGACATATTCATATTAGTTAGCCACCTATTGTGTGGTTTTTAGGTCAACGTCCGTTATTTCCGACAAATTAAACGGAGTGGACGGGCCTCTTGCATAGGGGCTATGTATTAACCTAATTTCGGAGTTGCTTGTTTTTGGATCCTTGTCCCTCCAACAAACTATAACGCAAGTAGACTAAAACTCACGAGAAGAAAGCTGGCCAGCAGATAATCACCTAGAAGATCGTACAGATAGGGTTGCCACAGATTTCAACTTTCAAAATTCCATGACTTTCCATGACCAATTGCAAAATTCCAGACCAAGAGATAGGACAATATATTCTAAAGAGTTGAAAGTTTCCATTCAAACGGGATTCAAATGTCACAAGTACAAGAGCAGAACATTTCTGTGCGAAAATATCAAAAAGTCTCCCCACCAAATTTTAGTACTTGTCACGTGAAACTAAGAAACGAAAACAGGGCTCTGCACTCCAGAGGACTGGCCAACTATCGCCGCACCATGCACTGGTATGATATCGGGAAAAAAACATTTGTGATTTTCCAGTTTCATTCTGTTTCTCCGTCCATGGCATGCTCTCTTTCACAGAGTTTTCATTTCTTACTTTCTAACAAAAAACATCAATGACTTTTACTAATTTTCATAATTCTATGACTTTTCCAAACTCCGTGGCAACCCTGATAGAGACTTTTGCATATCAGATGTTCCAGTGGCCTTCGATTTTAGCAGTGGGTTTTCAGTGCGCCCTTAATGTTAAGCTGCAACACATGTTTTGGCTTATGCAATACTCTAAAAGCTCTGGAACGAGATTTTAATAGAAGATTTGTACCATGTTTTTATTGTACTGATTACCCTACTAGCATATGTGTGAAGAACTTGTGAATCACTATATATATAGCCTATAGGAAGACAAACAAGATTAATGAAGTTCCACATTTTTTGTATAGTTTGTGATACTTCAAAACGCTCTTGATCTTTTTGAGAATATCAAAGGAATTTACAATAATCCATGTAAACAATAATCCATGTAAAGAGGTACTTCTGCTTTCGATAGACAAAGTGCATGATAAGTCACTTTATGAAAAAGGACAGGTTACCTGTTGACTAACTTTTGAGTAGTTAAAGAACAGAAAACAATACTGAGTTCACCTTTTTCATTTAATGATACAAAGTCTTCTGCCTTGTTCCTTCCATCATCTTCATCATTCGCTTCAAAATGGGGCTTTTGTATAAATTCACCTTTAATAGTTGTTAATTCTTTGCTACTGACTCCTAAAATTAAAATAAATATAAAAAATAAATACATAATAATTTGAATTGACAAGTAGGTGGATTACAATCGGTGTGTGTCCGTGTTCTGAGAGTCCATAAACAAGTCTGGCAACAGTTGTTTGGGAGGAACCCTCTGCAGTTTCCTAAGTTGATATCGAGGAACCGGGCCATGCATGTAGCAAATGTTGCAGTAATCCAGGCCATGCTTGAGCTGAGGTGACAAATGCTTGAATTTATATCTTGGTAATGGTAGTCTTTTAATACGTGAGAGATATTTCCTAATGCGGCGAATATTATCAGGATGTCATATATGTAGTAAACCATTGATAAATTGCTGTGAAACAAGGATCCAAGGTTTCGGACCGTTGCAGAAGTGGTGATGAGAATATCAACTGTAGAAGCTAAATAGGATGCGCAAAAGGTTATGTATGAACCGTAATTATTTTAAATGTTCTTGTGATGAAATACTCATTTCTCTCTAGTTTTCCGAACACTATTTGCGTCTGTAAAACATCCATGCATTTTTACTGAAGCAATTCTGATCCATGATGAATCGAAGAAAAACCACAGCCATGAAGCAAGCTAGATCAAGAAGCAAGCCATCTGTTCGAAATTTTAGCAAATCACATAACGTACGATTTAGAGGAATTGCAAGTAAAACATGGCGAATACATCATAACTTTGAACGGAAAAGGAAATTGAGAGCTAGAGGGAACACCTGTGAACGTAATCAAATGAAGAGTGAATTAAGTATATTCAAAACTAAGGTTCTTTACCAAAGATAACGGTGGAACCAGTTGGCTACATCTGGGTATTAAACATCTATTGTAGTATAGCAATAGCAATAGCAACGTCGGCGTGACCTATCATTCCAAGCTAGGTAGTGGCATCTATACTATGAAAGTCAAATTGTAACTGAAGCATACATTCTTGTAGTCAGTAAATTTATATTATATTTGTTTTCAAAATAATGAATGTATATTATATTTGTTTTCAAAAATAAATTATATTCTGTAACTGTTTATCTCAAATATCTCTCTGCACTCCCGATACACCTGCTATTGCTGGTTTCTAGTATTTATAGCAGGAGTGAAAATATCACCTACCGTCATCAGCGGTCTCTGTTGTAAGTTCTAGGATAGATTTGAGTTGCTTCTCATTTGGAACATGTTTTAACTCTGACATTGGCCTTTCAATTTCCATAATCTCCACTTCCATTGTCTCTGCGGTAGCGTGGTCCTACAAATCAACTCCGATAGCGAGTTAACACATTACAATAAAAAGAAAATTACAAATTACTTTTTTAAACTGGAAAATTGGGGCTTATTAAGCCTCTAGCTAAAAACTATTACAATCGAGTAAAAACTATTATAATAGTGTCGGAAAGTACCATGAAAAAAAAGCGTCCTGGATCCATTTATTTATACATATCTTTAGGAGAAAAGTAAACTTTGTGGCTATTGTAATTACTATTTCTTTGTTGCACATTTATTATGCCCGTGATAACTGGGGCAACTTTTGTTGATCAACAGAAATTTATCTCTACTTCTATTAGTGTGTGAAACTGATTCAGTTTACAGCAAGAATCATTCTATAGAAAGTAACTTGATAATGGAAGTTACTGAAGATGAAAATGTAACAAATTACAACGTCTGACAAGTTTACCTAATTTTGCATTTCCTATATAATGACTAACTTGTAAAGGAGTTCTAATTTTATAATCATTTTTGACAAAGAATGTAATTAAGCGTGTGGCAGAAAACCATATTTAAAAGGTGACGGAAAAATGTCCCTGTAATTGGAGTTTGCCAAGATAAAGAGTGATAGACGAAAGTAAAAAAACTTTATATACATTGGTGCTGCAGGAATAACAACCAAAAAATATGAAGACAGAAATAAAAAATGGAGAATGCAATATAATCGTATGCATAGTTAGTATTGAATCAATACAAGTATCAATTTATGTACCTCAAGTTCTGTTTGTGGATACTTTTCAAACTTTTCCTTGATAGGATCGCCATCTTGCTGAAGGTGAGCACTATCTTTATCTTCTGTAAAATAGTGTTCGTCTCTGGAAAATAAAGTTTTAAAGTTCTTTTGCCACAAGTTCCAAAATTATCTGTCGCAATAGTTAAAAATATTGTTTTCCTGAACACAGTATACTTGCGTTTAATGCTCAGTGCTGGTAAAGATACTGCACGACGTTGAAAAATGATTAACTGGTGACTATCAATTTGCCGCATACCTCAGAGTTTTGTCTTCCGACAATGGATTTCCCTCAGTATCTAATAATGGATCGGAGACCAGCTTGGTTGTGAGTCTTGAAGACAACATCGGCAGCGTTGGTAACTGCAATAATTGTTCTCGCATGTAATTTGGAGACTCCACTTCCTCGTGTAGGTGCAATGACTCATCTGTGATGCCAAGACATGAACTAAATTATCATCTTATTTCTTTCTCACTAAACATTCATGATCTTCTCAACATGTTTCTAAAGAGCAAAAATGATTATAAATGTCCTTAATTAGACAGGGTTCAGAAAGTGCTTATTTTGCCGTTTTATCCTCGTCAGGCGGTAACTGCACTGAGATGGGTCTTATTCTTGAACAATATTCCTCTCTATAGGTCTTTCAAATCGGTAGCAATGATTTTCTGAGCTACCTTTCAAGCTTGCATGCCTAAGTATGTCTCCATGAACCAGAGACAGGTTGACACAGATACTCTCTATCTCTGCTCCTCTCCATTTGTTTTGTTATCCCTACCAGTTATTTCTGCATCTGTCTCTAACTACATCTACATCTGCGTCTACATCTACATCTACATCTACATCTACCTCTACATCTACATCTACAGCCACATCCGCATCCGCATCCGCATCTCCATCTCCATCTACATATCTACATCTACATCTACATCTACATCTACATGTACATGTACATCTACATCTACATCTACGTCTACATCTGTAACTTGTACCTCTCCTGACTACACATCTATACACCTTTACAAGAAGGATGCATAGCCGCGATAATTTATGCAGACTTTCCTACTGCGTTAACTCAAATGGCGCTTTCTTCACCTACCGTAACATCCCGCTTATAAGCCCTGGGCTTATACAAGTTCATAAGAGGTTTTGTAGAATTATCACAATTGTAATTCACAAAGAACAGTCACTAAAGAAACCTGCCTAGCG
>JAOBYG010512165.1:0-15296 GCA_025403545.1 Epizoanthus stellaris | reverse complement strand
AAAATATATTCCAGTCCCCACGAAATAATTCCCGGCATCGGCTATTAATTGCGACCCCGCTTTTTAATTCCGGGGGTTGCATTTAATTCCGGTCCCGGAAAATGAATTCCCGGTGCCGCAAATTGAATTTCCGGTACCGATAATACCCGGGGGATTTTGAACGGTTTATTAAGCCATACTTGTCCATCTAGATTGTTCACAGGTCATTATTAAAGGAACCATTTGTTTGTATTCTTCGTTACACGAATTGTGATCCTATCGATTGAACACAGTGGCAATTAACATAATTAAAGATTAAAGGTTAACACAATTCGTATTGAATACTCTATCATATTGATATTGTCGATTATTGATTATGATTTGTGTGGACAAATCTCAGCTGACGCAATGGCCAATGTTTATCAACAAACCTTTTCAATTCCAAAGACCTCTGAGAGTTCGAACAAAAAAACTTGTCCCAAGCCTCAAATTTAGAATTGCAAGGCAGTGGGCAAGATTAGCCGATGGCAATATCAAAAGACTGCGGGCCTGCCTCACATAAAACTTGTTGTCATCCGATCTGTGAGTGCACTGCTCACGTGGTAAATCACTAGACCGAAGCCGAAGTATATTAAAAACACAAATGCACAAGTTTCCGGGCACAGTTTTACCAACATGGGTATAAAGTACAGTCAACTCTTACCTTACTCACTATTACTGGTGATAGCTAGAAGTTGTGTAACCAATTCCGATCCACTCACAGCGTACCGAGACAGTATTTTTTCTCGTGCAAAAATGTTTCGAGGTGTCCGCCATATTGGACGGGAACGCTTTGGCGATGGAAGAATGGGTTTCAGTTTCACCAAAACTCATCCCGAGGGCCGTTTACGCGCGCCCAGAGTTTTAGGCGGGAAATGATCCTGGGGAATGGGCCTAGCTATAAAACGAAACAGGGGAGGGGAGGGGCGAGGCGAGGCCAGTAAAGCAATTTTGGAGTGATGTTCATCTCGTGGTTGTTCCCGCCTACCCATTTAGAAGATCGCTACTCATAAATTGGATTGCCTGTGGAACTGCGTAGAATTTAACTCTCTAAATTCTTTCAAAGTCGCATTCATAAAGTTATTTTACAATCGAAGTGTGAGTTGAAGTATGACCGCTCAGTCTTGAAATAAAGCGCGTACCTACGTACCTGTCCACGTCCATAGAATACAATTTTGGTCTCTGAACGGAACCCGTGAGGGAGTCAAAACATACCCTAAACGCGGGACTTGATGGCAACTGAAACCCAACTCCCTAAGTGGGACCAACTCCAATTTCCATATCCTGAGATGGAAACCGGCAATACTTATAAACTAAATAGTATTCAATAGAATTTTAATTATTACTAATAATTATAATGCAAATTGTTCGTACAAGATTGCTGAGCAGTTGCTTCCACAATTTCTTCGTTTCATTTCTTACCATTGCTGGTATTTTCTGCACTCCTACTCCACACCATAAACGGGATTATTGATGAGCAAAAAAATATGCCCAAAATCTGTGGGCCGTACGTAAATAAAACCTAAACAGGAACCCTAAACCCCGTATTTTTTGGTTTACTTACGCCAATATCTTAATCCATCTACATAAAAAGTACTTCCGATCTGCCAGCCCTAAACATCTTGTTATTCAAAAGCTGTTCCTGTGAAGAAATTTACACACTACATTAATTTTTGCCGCTCCAAAATAACTTTATTTGTTTGTTCAATTTTTTTCATATTGTTTCACTGTTACCATAAATACTAATACTTATTCGTTTACAATATCCGGGATTACATAATACTCAGTAGCAATAGCAAGTTATAATGTACTATTTAAGAAATAGAAAAAAAGTTGCCAACTTTTCTTAGAAGTATAGAAACTTGAGTAAAATGTTTTAACATTTAACTCTTAAAAGAGAACAAGAAAATTAATGGTAATACGAGTTGTTTCGCGTTCTTCCAAATTTTGACGAGTTTGAAACAAAAGAAGTGTTTTGTAGATTCTTTATACGATAATTCCATTGAGTTGTGGTATTAAAACAGGTTTAAACCAATTGGAGCATCGGAATTATCTATTTATCAGTTTATATACTGCTTGATCAAAATATAAGATAAAGTTCATTTTAATTGTTTTCTTACTCTCTTTGCGATCATAACATTTAGGCCTTGCATCGATTTCCCTTCTGAAGAGAAATCACTAGAAATTGATATATTTTTTTCTGTTCATAATGGTACAATGGACAGCAAGTTAAAATAAGTAAATAAAATATTGTCTTGCAGAAATACTGTCCATTTTTATCTGTATAAAAATAATATTACTTCAATAAATTATCTACTGTGTTTTTTTACTCTTGTTTGGATAACATATAGACTACATGGGAAACGAGTTACTAAAACCTATGGTCAACAACATATATATTGCTCTAAAATCTCTCATGTATCAGATTGGAAGTATTTGCTATCAGGCTGACCTGTTATAAGCGAGTAAATAAAAAATGGTTTGATAAAATTACTTCTTCTTGCCCATGTGAAACTTTTTCAAAATTGTCTTAATTTTTTTGTTTTTGGCCTTAGTCTGCGCGGGTTGTGAAGCTGCATCCGAGCTGGGGTTTGATGACGGCGAGTTCCGCTCTCCATTCTGATCCCGCTGACTCCGCCTACTACTGTGCGCATGCTCATCACCCGGGCTCCCTCCTGTAGAAGATCCGCCATGTGAGCTGGCAGATAATTCTATGGAAAATAGTCAGTATAAATCAATGACATTTTATATAGCTTTTGGTCGTTCTTGTTTTTCTTCTTCTTCTTCTTCTTCTTCTTCTTCTTGTTCTGTCTGTCTCAGTCTGTCTGTCTGTCTGTATCTGTCTGTCTGTATCTGTCTGTCTGTCTGTCTGTCTGCCTATCTGTTTGTTTATCTATCTCTCTGACTGTTTGTTTGTTTGTTTGTTTGTTTGTTTACTGGTCTGCTGTCTTCTGCTCAGTGAGCTTTTGTTCTGTCTTTCTGTCTACATATCTGTCTGTTTATCTACTTGCGTGCCTGTCTGTCTGTTCATCTACTGTATATCTGTCCATCTGTTTGTCTGTTTGTCTGTCTGTATATCTGTATGCCTGTCTGTCTGCCTGTCTGCCTGTCTGTCTGTCTGTCTGACTGACTGTATGTCTACCTGTCTGTCTTTCTGCTCGTCTACCTACCTGTCTGTATGTCTATGTGTCTATCTACTCTATATCTGTTCGCCTTTTTGTCTATTCGTTTGTTTGTATATCTGTCTGTATATCTGTATGCCTGTCTGTCTGTCTGCATGCCTCTTTGTTTGTCTGTCTATCTATCTGTATATCTGTCTGTCCGTCTGTTTGTTATTTGTTTGCCGTATGCCTGTCTGTCTGTCTGTCTGTCTGTCTGTTTACTGGTCTGCAGTCTGTACACTTCTCCTCACTGAGCTGTTGCCTTGTCTGTTTATTCGCTAGTACTTTGTTTGTTTTCGTGTTTGTCTCTGTGTATTCTGTATTTACCCATTTATCTTGCTTTCACTCACTAAATACATAGTTTTAGGCGTACGTTTCAACTATAAATGTACTTGTAAAGTATGTTGACATGTCTTGACGAAACTAATCAGAGGTGTGTCGGCAACGCTTAGCTGTTGTTGAACAAGTCGGTTGAACCAAGCAGATCAACCAAGCAGGTCACTTTCACCGGCAGTGGTTCATGCAGCAGCTAAAAATATTTCCTATAGAAAAAGCTTGCCCATAAAAAGTATTGATATGCGGTGCAGTTCAATTTTCCATTTAAGTTGTCTCTCAGTAGTATACAGGGTTGCGAGACAAGTTGCATGAAAGACAGCATGGTGTAACAGGGCCTTTTACGGTACGTATAGCATGAGAGTTTTCCGGGATGTTTTTTGCGGATTTCAAAATTTGGAATAAATTGTTGCTATTATAGCGAAAATTCTAGAGAAGGTACTACGAATAACCAAAAATAAAAGAAAATGCCTATCTGTTTATTTTAATAAACTTGTGTTACTGAAAGTTGTTGATCATTGTTGTTGAATAGATACACAAGCATACAAAGCAAAAATTTGTAGCTTGTGGGCTAAAATTATTTTTCTCGGAAGTGGAGAACATTTTTGTGAATGTCAATTGATTTTGCGCGAGTGTTTTTTACTGGATCATCTTTTTACGAATTCCAAAAAAACCGCAAAAAACGCAAAAATAAAATCCCGCAAAAATCTCAAGTCATACAGTATGCATTATTACTCTTCAATTGTCTTGCGCCATGTTTGATCTTCAAGTTGTCCGCCAACTGGTTGTTGCACCCAGTGAGTCAGTCTTAATATACTCTCATGTATTATTCACCAAACCATAAATTACCAGGATTTACGCGCGAAATATAAGTGATATTTAACACGTGTTTCTAATATCAGTTTTCCCGCCATAGCACTCTTAAGCCAATCGAAAGCCACGACAACGACCTTTTTAGATAAATTTCCGAACATTTCTGATAAAACCCTGAACCCTCACAAACACTTCCGAAGATTTTCGAGAACTTCCGAAGATTCCCGAATTGTCCCCAAGATTTTCCAAAAATTTTCAAACATTTCCAAATATGTTCAAAATATTTTCCGAACGTTTCCGAGCGTTTCCGAACATTTCCGAACATTTATGGCTTGGTGAATAGTAAGCAGAACATTACATGGCCTGCTTGGAAATACGATTTGAATCTTCTGTGTTAAAAATATCTCACTCGTTCGTTTCGATCACTCGTGAGAGATATTATCGACACTCGAAGATAAAAATCGTATCTCCGCGCATCCATGTAATATCCTCTATGTATTAGTGAAAGGGTGATGCAACTTCATTATTACCTGAATCAAATGAAAACCTCCAGTCTGTCTCTGCATTCGTTAGATACACCGTACTCATGGCTCCTCGGGAGAAACTGCTTGTGTTTGGATCCTGCAATAGAGTTTAAAAAAAAATAGGCATAAGACAAGAATAAGTTTATTTATTTATTTATTATTATTTTTTAAAAATATATAAATTAACAAAAGAAATATAATTATAAGTTTAGTTACATTGGCTATAAGCTACAGTAGGAGAAAAAGAAAATAAATGGGTCTCAGGCTTATAGAAAAGAAAATAATGTATTGATGCTTATTACTGCAGTCATCTTGCAACCATTCTTGTAACACTAAGATAACTTCATAGCTAACTAAAAGCCTCTAGTTTTTACTTTTTTTCAGAAATTATACTATAACACTATATACAAAATCTGCATAGTAACTCAGTAGTAGGCAAGGGCCGAAGAGAAGAAGCTTATTGTGGAGTGTCTTCTGACGTCATCTGGCTAGCGTGACTAGCGGACGTTCTTGACCGTTCAGTTACGTTATAAATTAATTTTAGTTATTATTAGTAGCTACGCTGCGTTGTAGATACCACCCCTCTTGATTTAGGATTCAAGCAAGGATTGAAGAAGCCAAACTGGTTCATCAGTTCCGACGCTTAACTCCGGTTTCTGTAGCATGAAGCGACTGAGAGTATTACTACTCCCCTCTGGATGGGATGCTAGTCCATCGCAAGGTTACCCCCAGCATTTTGTCAGGTTTGTTCACCAACAATTTGGCAGGTACCCATTTATACACCTGGGCCAAGAGAAGCACTGTGAGAGTAAATGTCTTGCCCAAGGACATTACGCGATACGAGTGCCAGTGGCCGGGTTTGAGCCCTCGACCTTCAGGTCTTAAGTCCGACACACTAACCACTACGCCACCACGTCTTTCACCTGGTTTAGGATTTATGGTTATTAATCTGATATCGTCATTTTTCAGGAGTAGACTATATATGTATAGATATATTTCTCCGTAATCTATCTTTTGCTATATTAATAAACCTTAAGGTTTCCTAATTTCTTACCGATGCATTTCTGGTCTGACTGCTGAAATTCGTGTCGCTCTTGGCTCGCTGTGTCGGGAAGGGCATGGGGCGAGTAGAGGCTGATGGACCCTTTTTCATAAGAGCCAATCGTTGACCATCTCGCAATGGGTTGCGTGACAGGTGTAACACCATTTCATTTGTGGTCACGCCTTCTTCTTGGTCACTGTGAGCCTTCAGTGCGGGATCAGTAGCACCTCTCTTGAAACTCCTTCTTGGATTGCGTGACTCGTTGATTGATGAGGCATTGCGTGACTTCTCAGCTTCATTTTGACTCTTTTTTACTTCAGCTGGCAGATTTGACAGCTCGTAGTCAAGATTAAGCGACAAGTCAGAAACCGGTGACATGCTGTTAACGGATAGTTCGTACATCGCTGGGAAGTCATTGCGTGACAGATCAGACATAGGTGACATATCGTTGTGTGACAGATCAGTGAGTGACATTGAGGCCCACGAGGACAAACTCCTCTCACTCGCTGTCTCACGATCCTCTTGTGCAAGTTCCTTCCTCTTGCGAAGCTCAGTTTTTACCTTGTCAAATTTTGCTCGAAGTTTCTTGCACTCAATTTGCAAGTTTGTATAGGCTTTCATATTGCTGTAGCAC
Organism: Epizoanthus stellaris; assembly: GCA_025403545.1. NCBI lineage: Eukaryota > Metazoa > Cnidaria > Anthozoa > Zoantharia > Epizoanthidae > Epizoanthus > Epizoanthus stellaris. The sequence continues at coordinate 8,771 of JAOBYG010512165.1, read as the reverse complement.
TCGGCCCGTGTGTATGACAGATCCGTTTTGGTTTTCTTAACTTCTGCCTTTGAAGCTGCAAGATTTCTCTCCAGTTTGGTCTTGTCTTTCTCAACTTTATTCAGTTCTTCTCTGATTTCAGCCGTCTGATCTTGCAATTGCTTATTATCATCTTGCACCTTTAGAAGATCTCTTTCTAATTTCTTCAAAGCTATACTTCGATCGCATACCTTCTGCTTTAGGCTGTGGTTTCGACTGACATGTTTTTGCACCTGGTTTTGCAAGTCAGAGTTCTGCCCTTTAATAATTGATAGGTCGTTCTCAAGGATTGTGTTATGACACTTCAGTTGAGCGATCTCACTATTAAGCCTGTTAACACCGCTAAATGCGCGGCCACTAGGGTACGAGCCGTCTTCAGATACGGAAGTGACGTCAGAGGATCCGGGAGACTCTAACTCTGAGATAGAACCAAGCTGGGAGCTGTCAGTACACACCGCCATGCTCAAATTCTCCGATTCCTGAGGGCTGGATAGTGGTGAAGTGTCGCCTACGCTCTTGTCATCGAATATGCCACCACTCTCTTGGTGCGGAGTAGAACCTTCATTGGATGTCGTACTGAACCCAGATGAATCTGCTGCACCCTGAGGAGGTGGAGTTACAGCGCTTTGCGACGTTGGTGTTTGCGCTTCAGTCGAAGAGAGGGTAACCTCCTCTGTGAATTCCAACTCGTCCTCCCTGTCACTACGTTTAGCTTTGGTGCTTCTTTTCTTTCTCACTGTTTCTGTGCTCACTTCCCATTCTTCCTCATCCTCGGTGCTTCTTGGGGTAATCTGCGTAAATGTATCGCTGATTTCCGTTATCTTGTAGTCCCGCAGCATCGTATTTTCTTCACGAAGAGCAGCGATATCCGTCTCAACGCGCGCGTTCTCCTCTAAGACGCACGAGAGTACTGTCTCAAGTTTTGAGTAACGCTCGCTCAGCTCGCTTATTTTCGTACCAAGCTCGTTTCTAATGCTCTCCTCAGCTTCGTGTTTAACCCATAGGAACTCAGCCTCCATTGTGTTTTTCTCTTCAACTGCGTCAGATAGCTGTATCTCCACCGAGGCTTTCTCACTTCTCAGTTTTTTGTTTTCTTGCTGTGCTTGTTTTACTTCATTTAATGCATCCAATAGGTTGCGTTGTAGTTCAGTAGATTCTTCGTCTTCTGCAATTCTCTCATTCAACAGTTCTTCGTTTTCAGCTTGTAGTTCGTCGACCCTGGAGGTAAGGAGATGAAGCGTTTCATAAATTGCTTTTGTTTCGTCCATTGCATCCTCATCCAATTCTTGGCTCTCTGTGGGTGCATCCTGCGTTTTCACTGTGATTTTGTGAACTTTATTCCCACATATTGGTGATGTAGTTGTATTGCCGGCACTATTTACAGTTGTGGCTTCTGTTTCTCTATCATATGCATTTTTGTCCTCATCTCCACTGATGCTAGTTTTCTTTGACTGCTTTTCTTTCAGGGTGCTGTCGATTGATGATGTTTCCGTGTGTTTTGTTGGCTTCTCAAACGCATCCTGCCGCTTCACTTTTCGCCTCACCCGTTCAGCTCGTTCATCAAGATTTATTTGCGATTCCATAGATTTTAGAATTCTCTTCGTGTTTTGTGAAACCAAAACAGCCTGAGTAGCAACACTTTCTTTTTTAAGTTTCATAGTCTGTGAGCTTGATTCTTCCATTTCTTTCACATTATCTTCCTTAAGCCTCTGGACCAGCATCGCCATTTCCTCATTTTCACAAGTCAGAACCTTCAGTCTCTGTTCCAATCCCATCATCTCCTTCAGTTTGTTTTCCCGGGTCCAAAGGTCGCGTTCTAACTCGCTCTTGGCGTTTGCCTGCTCCACCAAGTCCTTTTCAAGCTCCAATATCAGTTTTTCAGCCTCTTCATTCTTTTGTTGTAGCTCATCATTCAACGTTTTTGACTCGCTCAACTCTCTCAATTTTGTTTTTATGTCCTTTACTTCATTTCGATTTAATCCAATCTCGGCTAATAAAGATTCCTTTTCCTGTCTGTAAGAAGCCAAAAGCAGGTTATGGTCTTCTTGGAGCTTCAGAGATACTTCCCTTGTCGCCTGGAGATCTCTTTCTAGCTGTTTTTTCCTTTCCCTGATTTCAATTAACTCTTCCAGGAGAATGTCCCGCTCTTTTCTTAATAAACCAGTGTCTGCTGAGGTGTTGTTAATGGCCTCGTTCACTGCACACGCAGCATCGCCGTGAGACTGCACGTGTTTCTGTGTGTTGGATTCTGATTGGCCCGTAGATTCGGCTGTCGTCGTCAGCGCGCTGTTCATTGGTTCCTCTACCACGAGTATATCGCTTGCGCAGGTCTGAGAATGTGCAACGGTTACTGAAGCTGTGGTCTTTTCATTCACAGCTGCAGTTTGACTTGATTGATCGCCGGTTTTTGCTTTGTTACTGTGCGTTTGGGTATGCACATGCGTACTGGCCGCGCTCACTGTTGACGTGTCTTGTTCTGTTTTGGGGTGTAGGACTTCAGTATTGGTCTGAGCATGCGCTAATTCGAGTGTTTCCGGGAGACTTGGAGGAGCCACGCCACAATGAATGCAGTTGGTACGGTTACCATCACGGCTAGTGCTATCGGTTTCACCTGATGGAACTCTTTGATCTCCTGGTTCACTTGTTTTACTCACTTCACCTTGTTTCTCTGCGTTGCCGTTGTATGTTTTGTTACTGTTTAATGTCTTGATAGTACTTCGTTTATGCTCGGAAATGCGAGTGTTTGGTTGTATTATGTACTGTCCTTCATCGACAATAGCATCAGGTACATCAAACATTTCTTTCTCTTCATTTGTAAAAGATTTTGGGACCTCAGTGAGGAAAGTGGGCACTTCCTTATTTCTCTGGTCAATATCATGAATTCGTTTGTATAACTGCTTGTTTTCGTCCTTGCTGTCAGCTAGTTGTTTTATAAGATTGTTGTTCTTTCGTACTGCTTTAGAAAGCGACTGCTCTAACTGTAGGTGGTTTCTAGTAAAGTAGGCTGTCTTGCTCTCGAGATGCAGACTTTCTTTTGCCATGCGACGTATTCTCGTCTGCATACAATGGATTGTTTCGTATTCTTTCTCCGAATTTTCATAATTGACAATGTCTGTTGCATCCCCAATGCTTTCCAGAGATGTTTCTTCAGACGAACTACTTACCGCACTCTGCAAGCTTTTAGAAAGATCCACACTGTCTTCTGCTTTTGGTATTACTTCCGTCATGGACGTATCTTTTTCTCCATCAGTTTCACTGTTTATGTTCTCATCTTCTACTTTAGTGTTGACCAAATCCGTTGTGCAAATGTCCTCTGTACTGTGGTCCAGTATACGTGTTGTTAGACTATCATCTTGCGCGGTACTGCTAACTTGAAGAGCTGTCTCTACGCCATCTTGATGCCACTCTTCGCTCATACTACGCTGTGATTTTGTTTTGTCTACTTCTATTTGGTTAGTGATTCCCACTTTATCAGCTATCTTGTTGACTGAAGATTGATTCTTGTTTCTCTTTTCGGTTTTGCTACCATTTTGTTTGTTTCTGTTAATTTCAAGTTTCTCCGTGGTTTTCGTCAGTTTATTTTTATGGTCCAGTGATTGTTTCTTCGTGCTCGATAGCTGTTGTCGAAGTTCACTATTTCTGTCATTGACACTGTTCAGTTCGGTTTCCATTTGTGTTATTTTTCCTTTCATTTCAAGCACTTCTTTGTTTAGCCGTTTTTCAACTTCTTCTAAGTTTTGGATTTCTTTCTGTAACTTACTATTACTTTGTTTGAAGAATAACATTTCTTCACGGAACTCTGACAATTTGTTCTCGAGATCTTTGGTTTTTGCTTGCAAAGGTTCTTTATCGTTATTCATAACTTCAAGTTCTTTCTTTAGTTTGACAATTTGGTTTTCTTTTATGGCAGTCAGCTCTCGTATTTCAATTTTAGAGTTTCTCTGCATTTCCTCCAACATCTTTGAGTGTTTCTCTCTCTTTTCCAGGTCATTTTGTAAAGTTTGGTTTGCTTTTACTGCATCGGTAAGTTCTTTCTTTAAGCCATCATTTTCCTTTTGTTGAGCGACAATTTTCTCGTTTTGTCGACTCGTTTCGCATTCCAATTTACAAAGCTTCTCCTTTATTTCTTCTTTCTCTTTCCTTCCATCTTCCATTTCATTGCTTTGTAACTTTATGTTTTGCAATAACTCCTCATGTTGTTTCTCTAACATTTTAACTTTGATCTTTTCAGCGGTAGATGATTCTTTTTCTTGTCTTGTTTCATTTTCGAGAATATTAACTCTATTGCCAAACTCTTCCAACTGCTTTTCGTATGTTTTGTTATCGTTCTGCAGCTCCTGATGTTTCCTCAACTCTTCTACCAAACGTTTCTCTGCAAGTTCCAACTGGCTTTGTTTTTTCACCACATCTTCCTTCGTATTGGCAACTTCATTTTCCATAGAAGTCGATTTGTGATTGAGCTCTTTTACTCGTTCTTTACTGGCTTCAAGTTGATTGTGTAGTTTTCTCTTTTCATTAAGGACCTCTATCATCTTTTTCTCGAGCTGCGCTACGTCGTCTTGTCTAGTAGTAATAGTATCTTTGGCTTTTCTCAATTCCCTTTCGAGATGTTCGATATTTTGTGTCAGTTCATCTACTCGGTTTTTAGAAGCTTTCAAATGACACTCCAAGGCTTCGCTATTGGCCAGCGTTTCTTGCAGTTGTTTCTGTGTAAACTTATTGGTTTTGTTTTCCTCGTCTTTAACGTCTTCAGACTGTTCTGTTTGACTTTCTAGCGATTTCAGTTTGTCCATCAGACCTTGCTCTCTTTCTTGACATTCCTTTAGCTTACTTTGAAGCGACTGAGTGCTTTTCAGTGCCTCTGTCAACCGTTTCTCCATCAAATCTTTGGAAACAGTAGCTTCTTGGAGTTTAAATCCATCTTGCCTCTGCTGTTCTCTCAACTGTTCCACTTCTTTAGATATTCCATCATTTATGCATCTTATCTCCATTAACTGAATTTCGAGGCTAGCTGTTTTCTCGATGTTATCATTTAGTTGTATTTTCAAGGTATCTCTGTCAGTTTCGCTCTGTGTTAGGAGAAGTTGTTTTCTTTCCTTCTCTGCTGTCGTCTGCTTGAGATCCATATCTAGTTTAATGTTCTCGTTTTTAGCTTCCGCCAAGTCTTCTTCTACCCGTTGTCTCTTTTGTCTTTCATCAAGAGATGTTCCCTGCAGCAATTTGTTTTCAAACTCTTTTGTCTCCAGCATTTCATTGAGATTTTTGTCTTTATCTTTCAGTTCTTTCACAGCTTCACTTAGCCTCTTGTTTTCGTCTTGTACGTGAGAAGAGTTTTGCTCCCAATCTTTTGTTTTTACCTGGAGTTCCTGAATTGTCATCTGAGATAAAAATAATACAGTCAACAGATGGATAAAACGCCGGCATGCAAAACTTGCTAACATATAGACTCTTGACGCTCGAAACGTCAGCTCACGGCGAAAAATACAACATATTAACTTTTAGTTGATCAATCCCATCATTTGGCGTACTCGCCGAAGTAGAAAACCTAGTATTTTAGAAAATAGTCTACCTGAGAAAATAAAAAACCACTCTGAGAGACAGACAGACAGACAGTCAGGAAGTGTCAGTGTCAGTGTCAGTATCAGTGTCAGTGTCAGTGTCAGTGTCAGTGTCAGTGTCGCAGTCGCAGTCGCACTAAATCCCAGTCCCAATGCCAGTCTTAGCAATCACAGCGCAGTTTCAGTCACAGTCACATTTACAAGCATAATCAAGACAGTCAGATTCAAACACAAACCAAATACAAACAAAGACACAGATATAACGATGTAAGACACAGAGAAACAGCAACACAACATCACAAAGGTAGAAAACCAACGACACATACACAAAGACAGAGACAGAGACAAATAAAGCAAACACAAACACAAACGCAAACGCAAACGCAAACGCGAACGCGAACACGAACGCACAAAATTAATGTTAATAACCACCATCTTACACACCTCCAACTGTATTCGGTTGCTGTCAACAGCAACAAGCTCTTGTTTCAACACGTTATTCTCGGTCTTCACATGTGATAACCCATCTCTTATTCCATCCCTCTCTTTATCGGTGTCCAGCACTCTGTGGTGAAGTTTAGAGTTCTCCTCAAGCAACGCGTCATATTCTGTTGTCAGCGTTTCGTATCTTTCTTCCATTTCCTTATAACTGTCAATATCAAAATCTTCAGCTATTTTTTCTCTTTCCGTCAGTCTTCTCTCGAGAGTCTTCCTCTCCTCGTGTGCCAGCTCAAGCTCGGTGGTGAGACTTTCAACCTTTGTATGAGCCTTGTCGAGATCCATCTTGTACATGGAGAGAACTTTCTCCAGCTCTAGGAGCTGTCGTTGTAACGTGGCAGTCTGGTTGTCGAATACTTGGTTCTCGCTGGAAGACCGTTTTGAATCTTGTTTGTTTTTACATTGATGTGAATCTTGTTTGCTTTTAGCTGGATCTGAATCTTGTTTGCTCTTTGCTTGATGTAAATCTTGCTTGCTTTTAGCTGGATCTGAATCTTGCTTGCTTTTAGTTGGATCTGAATCTTGTTTGCTTTTAGCTTGATCTTGCATCATATCATTATCGTGCTTGTTAGGAATCACTCGTGTCTGCCCAGCCTTGGAACTTGCATCTTTTGACTCAGAATATCTTCGTCCTCGCGGATTAGGCGATCGCTCCCTATTTTTTCGCCTTTCAACAGGCTTCGGTATTCCTGTCCGCCTCCTGTGTTCCGAAGCTAGTTCAGTCGTGTTTGTCTCTTGCACTTGGTTTGATTGGTGAGCAGGCTGGGCACCCGCTTCTACTTCTTTGTCGCTCTCTTTATTCAGCGCAATCATGACTTTCTCCGCCTCGTCATTTCGTAGATTTTCCTGATATTCTTGCATGGAGTCTAATTTAGATCTTAGCTCCGAGTTGGTTCGTTGTAGCTGTAATGTCTCGCCCTCCGCGACCTTCGCTCTTTCTTTCCTTTGCTGGTAATCCACTTCTAGTTTCCTTTTGAGTTCCTTCAGGAATGAGTTTTCTTCCCAAAGACGTGAATTGTCGGTTCGTAAGAGCTCGACTTCTTTCCTAACGTCAAATTGTTGCTTCTTACTTAGAGCAAGCTCCGCCTCAAAGACTTGACATTCACTTACAACGGAATCCAGCTCGTTTTTCCATTTGCAAATATCACTTTCCATTTTTGCCACCTGGCCTTCTAAAGTCGAATTATCAGACTCCAAGTCTTCGTTCAGATAGTTTGATGTCTCAATTTCCTTCTCTAACTTCGCCACCTTGCTTCGCTGCCATTCAAGTTCTTCAGTGGTCTTGGACAGCTCAGTTTTAACCTCGGAGAGCTCTGCATCTACCTTCACCGCGTCTGTAGTTTGTAGTTTGTTCTTAAAAAACTGTAACTCTTCCGCCAGGTTGGAAATCACGCTTTTGCGGTCTTCCAACTCATGTTGTAACTTGACTCTCCTCTTCGTTTCTTCAGCTAACTCTTCTGTTACATTCTTGAGGTCGTTTGTCGTAGTTGAGAGCGATTGCTGCAACTGATCGAGTATGCCCTCATTTCCTGCTCTTTTCTTCTCCATTAGCTGCTTTTCTTGGTTCATTTTCTCCAGTTTTGTCTTGAGCTCTGCGTTTTCTTCGCTGATGTGTATAAGTCGCAGTTCCCTAGGCGTTGTTTCGTGTTGCTGAGGTGGAGTTCGTAAATCAATGGACTTTTTCCTAGTTAGAGTTTTCCCCTGGGGAGACTTTCCTTGTAATTTTGATGGAGGTTGATTTCTGGCCGGAGATCTCGTTCTAGATTTTGCTGGTACCTGAGATGGTGATTTGGATCGCAAAGCCCCAACGTCTTTGCTTGACTCGTCGGGATCTTTGGCTGTTTGCAGTAGCTGAACTTCAGACAAGGTCTCATTTTCTCGAAGTACCCTTTCAAGCTCACTTCGTAAAGTCACTACTTTGTTCTCCAATATATCATTCTTATCTTTAACATCCATATACGAAGTGCGAATCTCCTCACAGTTTAGGTTTTCTTCTCTTAACTCGGTTCGGAGACTTTCTATCTTCTGGTTAGCTCCGGACAACTGCATGCTCGCGTTCATGAGTTCCTCTTCCAGGCTGTTGCAAGATGCGCAGAGTTCTTTGAGTTCCCTAAATGCCTTCTTGAGCTCGCTCTGCAAAACCTCCCGATCTGTAATTGTGGCAATAATATCGTCACATTCGGCCCCATCTGCAATAATATGCCCCTTGCTGGATTTCCGTACCACAGGGTGCCCAGTACTAGTTGGACTCTTGATTGGACTCTTGACTGGCGATGACCCTGATTTGGCCCGTTTACCCTTTCCTTGTGAGTTTGACTGGCCATCCTGTGCTGCCCGTGCCAGCTTGGTAATGATAATGTCTTCATCGCTGTCACAGATGTCAGTGTCAGTTATACTACCATCATCCTGCGAGTGTCCGTCTGTCTCCGTGAGGTCTTCCTCTGTCAGTGTGTCGTCCTCTGGGTCCGGCATCAGTGTGTACACGTGTGACATACTAAAGATGGAGAACAATACAAAAGAATTAGAACCGAAATTCAGGTCATCTAGTTAACAATTATTGCGAAAAGGAGTTTCTTTCATTTGCCTTCAAGTATCGGTAACTCAAGAGATTTTAAAGATTTCCAAAGAAGTGACTGAGGCCCAAATAAATTCGGAAGTTGGACAGGTGATACAGTCCAACTACTTGGGGTGGGGAGG